>VWZN01010106.1:0-25372 GCA_013396955.1 Regulus satrapa | reverse complement strand
TCCTTTTTTTTTTTTTTTTAAGGAAAAATATATTTGAATCAAATAAACAAAGTAAATATCTTCTAAAAAGCTGCATATTAGATGAGAACTGATTGTGAGCACAGTAGGATGATATTGCCAACTGACCAGTGAGAGTATTGTCAGGTTATGCTCAAGTAGAATAGAGGGATATTCCTTTTTACACAGTGAAAATTACACGTTTTTACTTCTCTTCCAAATCATTATTAAAATGTGTCTTGAAATAGTTCTAGATATTCAGTAGTTATTTTCAGTTCATATCAGAAGAAGAAAGTAAAGAATGACCTTACTGGAGTAGCTGATTTCTGTTTATTGGTCTCTGCTTTTGTGTAATCCAGCTCATTTCTGCAAAACTTCAGGTTATGTATCAGGGCAAGCAATGTGGTTACTGATTTGATTCTCTGTTGTTATACCACTCTGTCTTCTCATGACAAAACCTTTGCAAATGTGTATCTCAAAAGACTAGATTTCAAACATTTCAAGTTTGTTGTGTATCAAAATAATGTGGATCAGCTTGATGGAAGATGAATCATTTCAGCAAAGGATTTATTTTCCACAGTCAGACCACTATGACACTTTATACATACACTTAAATACTCAGAAGTGTTTGAATAATTATGTCTGAAACTGCATATAGGAGGAAGTGGAAAGTTTTAAGTTCTATGTTCATAATTTTTTCTCTTTTCTCATAAATTTCTAGACTATATCTGACTGTATGTAAACTGCAAAAAACTATTTGGTTAAGGAGAGTCATGCAAGACAATGTTGGTTTTTTTCTTCTGTTTACATAACTGACCAATAAACTTATTGAAAGTCTTGATCCTTGTTCTGTTATGTACTTTTTTGTTTCAGGTTGGCAGTTTTCTGAAGTTTTCTAATAAAATACCTTATAAAAGCCATTTCATTCTCTCTCAATAGTGACATTTCTTTTGCAAAAATAAATCAGGACCCTTTGTAATCCATGCCCCTCTTCTATGAACATTGTAAAGTTTAACTGTAGGACCTCTCTTTCTGTTAATGGTTGATTACATTTTATAATTTGACAGGTAAAAATTAGGAGGAAGAATGCTTGTTCCACCAGAAACTTGTGTGGTACAACACTATTGATTTAAAAGAACTTCAGTGTCACTGCCTTCAGAAAATGAAGTAGCTGCAGTAAACAAGCAACTATTTGAAGATAAATTGGGACTAATAAATTAAACAGATTGCTTAGGGCATATTCAAAAAGTCTACAGGTGGTACATTTACAATTAATTAAAGTGTGAACTACTATCTGAAGAAATTATTTGGATTTCCTTCTAATCAAATTATAACTGCTCTAATCCTGTTGTGGATCCACTTGTTCAAACAAGTGACTTTTAACAGCTTTAAAATTTCAGTCCCTAAAATACTTAGATAAAGATCTTTAGGTGTGATAAACTGTCAAGTGAGAGTCACTTGAAGACTGGGAGAAGGTAAGTCACATTTATTATGGCTATAGAAATCAAATTTATTACACACAATTTATTGTCTTCAAATATCTCTGAATGTGTGAACCAGATAATTTACTGATATACTTGGCAGGGCATTTAGGTTCATAGGTTGTCTTAGAGTTGTTTTTTTTTCATTTTGCCTCTTGTTTACATTTAAAAATTATTGCCTAGATTATTTCAAAGATTGTTTAGCAGCCGTGTAAATTACCTGGTATTTAAAATGCACTTGGTTTGGGGTTCAGAGAGTCTCAAAACCTACAGATTCAGGGACACTAGGACAAAAGCCTTAAGCCCTGGAGCTGTAGAGTTTGTGGATCTCCTAAGTGTAGTAGTAGCTTGAATGCAAGACTGAGGCACATTTGAAGCTGACTTTCTGTAGATTTTTCAGGTGAGAAAGGTTTGGAGAGAACAATGTTAGTGCAGTGGCACGCTCCCTTTGGCATACCTTCTGTAGCTCCAGTGCCCTGTATGACAGCAAAACAAGCTACTATAACATCCCTCTCTTTCATCCTACAAAGTGCAGTTTGGGAGTGCTTCTTGCTTTGGAGATGCCCTGACTTCAAGGAGAATTCTGTGTCAGCTTTCTGCATGCTGGATAGGGTTATGGATATTTGTTAAAGTAGCTGTTGGTATCTATTATGAACAGGAAAGGATATACTTGTCTTCAAATTATCCTGGAGATGTAGACACCGAGTATCTGAATTTATGCAAGAAATTTTAATATTAAACAAAGATCATTCTATAATGCAGTGTTAGTGAGCTTATACAATTTTTGTAACTAGAGAAAAATTAAGGACATTAAAGATATAAATTTAGGACTACATACCAGTGTCAAGCACATGGTATTTCTTCAAACCTTGAGATTTTGGCTGGAAGGGTAAGTGGAGACCATGTTAAAGAAAACCTCAGTTAGAAAATAGGTGTTAAAAAAGTGAAGTCATAGTTTCAAAAACTGGCTTGAGATAATTTTTTTTTTTTTAATAATTTCATTTTAAATGTATGATTTCAGTAAGCTACATGAGATTGTTTATTTCTTAGTTTCCTAAGAGGACCAATAAATTATTAAAATTAAAATTGTCTATAACTTAACTGTGCAATAGCCAGTATTTGTTATGTAAGACTATAGGAAGAATCTAAATCTTGTGTCTGAGGAGTAACAATGTAGCTGTGTGTACAAACTAGTTCTATGTGTAGACAAGTAGCTGTAAAACTGAAAACTTCCAGTGAAACCTGTTAATTGGAAGCTAAGAATAGAAATACTTGCCAAAACATGGCATTTGGGGTTTTCCCTCCTTATCTCAAAATTGGGAATTAAATGCAAAAAAAAAAAAAAAAAAACAGTATAAATTACTGATTCTCAACAAATATTATTCAGCGATATGTTACAAAATTTAAGTGGTAAGAACTGAGCAAAGGAACAGCAAGAAATGCAAAAGAAAATTTTGCTATTATAGAGGAAAAAGGGAGAGTTTTACTATTCCAATTAATTTCTTCATAAGTTTTTGAATTTTGTTTTTTGTGGGTTTTTTTTTTTGTTTGTTTGTTTAGTTATTTTTTCTAAATTTAATTTTCTAGTGAAGAACATGCTTTATTTTAAAAAGTATCTTACCCAGCGCACTATCTTTCTACCAATTAATGATCCAAGGAAAGTAATCCATTAATACTGCTCTCACATGGCCTTACATATAATCAAATGAATCACCAGTATTGATGAGAATGTTTTGCTTTTCTTTTTCAAAGGCCATGATGTTACTTGAGTTTCAATCATTAACTAAATACAATCATTAATGTTTCCTTCATAAGACTACAGGATGTAGAATGCAAGCTGCTGACATTAATACCTGTCTTCATTCCCTCTTTTTTCTTTTCTGTTTTTTTTTTTTTTCTTTTAATTCCCAATTATTGTTGTACTTTGTACTGATAAATTTCATCCAAGCGTACAGGAAAACTCTTTACTTAAAGCTTTAGAAACTGAGATTTAGGTGGTGTCTTGTACAAAATAAAGAATCTACCTGTTGCAGCTGGTTAGACTGCAAGTATGATTCATCTGGAAGATAAAGTAAAATCATGGTCTGTATCAGTTTTGTTGCAGCTGTTACTAATCCTATTGCCTGCTGTGTATCTTTTGTAGCATAACTGAGAGTGTGTTTTCCACACCTTGAATGCAGTTATTTACCTAAACCATAGATTTGAAGTTCAGTCTGGACTTGAATAGGCACATGTGTATCACATCTTAGAAAATGGAGTATTTGGGTGGATAATAAAATGGTTTAATTTCATTCATTATCTTTGTTGTAGCTTGTCTCTGGGGGAAACACTACTTAGTTTTGGATTGGTTTCAAGATATAAGTGGGTTTTCTTTGTGGGTTTGTTTTTGGTGATTTGTCTTTTGATCTTCTGTCATTCTTAACAGCTGTGCTTCTTCCTTTACCTAATTTTCCCTTCACTACCATGAATTGCTTATTTATTTTAAGGTTGTGAGATAATGGTGTATGAAATACTCCTCCCAAAAGAAAATATAATTATCTTTGACCAAGAAGCACCTGAAGTTTGACAGATACTGCAACAGTGACATCTATCAAGTTGATTTAAGAGTGTTTGGAACTGGAACAGAAAATTTGCTTTGCTGATAAATTCAAGAATATCAAGACTGTTTGGAAAACTGTATTTTTCTTATAATAGTATCAGAAGGCTACCTAGAATGTTTTGTTTGCTTCAGTGAATTAATTAATCAGTCTAGTGAGGTAAACAGTTATCTTTTAGAAGAGCTGAAAACTCAAAGGAGGAGAAAATAATTCAGAATTTCACCTTTAGACTAATGACAAGAAGTTGGAAGCAGTTAAGAGAAACTCCCTTTTACAAGAAGAGACTGAGAACAAGCAAATGCAGAGCTGCCTGATTTTTCCAGAGGACTGCTGCTACCACATGGAAATTAAATCTATATTCTTACTATTTTCTGAAACAAGCAGTGGTTGTGAAGCATAATTTTCATCATTTGTTATTAATTTTTTATTAATATAAACTCTTTAAGGAAACAAACCAGTATATTCTTAATTGCGTGTAATTAAAAAAATATTTTGCTAGGATGTTCCTACAGCCTAAAAATTATATTGATAATTAATTGGTATTTGTTTCATTGCTATAAATGGATATATTTGCATTAACCTCAAAACCAGTATTTTTTAATTAAGATATATTTTTTTAAAAAATTCTTTGAAAATTTCCAATATATGTTGAAAAGGTATTTTTTGCATTTATACATTTTATTCCAATGTGCTGTTCAAAATATTTCTTCCTGGATTTCTACTTTTGTTCAGTCAGCCAATTAGCTTCAGCCAATTCTTTAATTTAACTTTTATTATTGTAAATTAGTGATGATAATTATCTTTTCCAAATAAGTTAACATATTATTTAATATTATTTGCATATTTTTCCTTTTTTTTTTTTAATGGAAAACTAAACTTCCAACTTTATTATTTATATTTTTTTTTTTTTTACAAAGATGGGTTAAATATATAAAAAATATTTTTATGCTAGAAAAAAAAATTATAAATATATTTTTTTGAAGAATTCAGACTAGGTATACATGCAGTCATTTCAAAGAGTGCACTTCATATTGGCCTAAACAAGGAAAGTAATTTGTAAAATATTCAAGTGAAAGAAAATATTTTCAGGTACTAATTGATACATTTTTCTTACCTTGTACATTGAATGACAGTATGTTCCAATAAATTCATCTTAAATTATTTGAAATAGCTTATTTTGCTTTAAATGTTTATGATAGAATAACATTCAGCTACAGTCTGTTGTAAGGAAAAATTTTAAATAGAGAACTTAAGAAGAATTGTGATTTTCTACTTAAGTAGAAAAATAGGTTGCTGTTTTTGTTTGTTTGTTTTTGTTTTTTTTTTTTCTTTTCTTTTTAAGCCTTTCTGATCCATTAGATCTTCTTTGAGCAACATTAGGATATGTACTTGGGGTTTTTTAGTTTCTTTTTTCTTTTTTTTCTTGTTACTTAAGATCTGTAACACTGTATTGTTAAGCTACTCATGTGTTATTTCCTTAAAAAGATACTGAATGATTAAAATTCAAATGAGAAATTATGGAATTTATTTTTTAAACTCACGTTAAGAGTTTTGGGAAAAAATTTGGATAACCTATTGAATTCACCCCCCCAAGAATTCTATAGTTATGACCATATTGACATATGGATACAATTGTAGGCTTTGAATTTGCATTCTGTTTTCAAGTGTGCTAAAATTGTACTGACACCTCATATAGCTTATTTAAGCAAAAGGCATGCACATATGGCGTTTTTAGTGTGGAGAAAGATTTTGTAACTAGTTCTCATGCACAGTGCTGTACCAGGCTCAGTCAATCAACACCATCTTGGCAGAGTGGCAGAACAGAATTTGCATAGGGATTATACTCCATCAGTGTGTACTGCCCTACAACTTGCAGCGACTATTTTACTACTCCTATATAAAATTAATTCTCCATCTACATTTTCACTGCATGCTTAGGTGGTTTTTGGCCTGTTTTTCCTTCTAAATGTGGTTTAGCAAGGCTGCCGGCTTCTATTTGCCAGTCTCTCCTGAATTGATTTGCCAGTATGCAGTGAAGGTCAAAGTAAGGAAGTCTCGAGGGTCATTATGTTTGTACATAGTTTGTGGGGAAATGAGTTGAATGTGGGAGCAGCTTTGCTGTTCCCTTGAGGGGAGGACAGACAGGACAGGACCTGATCATCACACACTGTATTCCTAGCAGCTAATCAACCAGTCACTGTAGTTTTCCTAACTACCCTTTCAATGCACATATAGCTGCAGGCACAGCATGTGCAATCTTTTGTTTAGAAGGGATGTGCTAAGGATGTTGGGGAGCTGATGTCATTGTCATAAAAATAAGAACAAATCTGTAAAAAAAAAACCAAAACCAGCATGTTTTTCTCTTTGAAACAACTTGTTCATGCTGTGTTTTTAGTGATGACAGCTAATGCACAGATCTCAAAAAGCCTCCTGTACTTTCACTGGACGCACCATGTCATTTTTAAAGAAAACAGGCCTACAGAACTGGCATGTTATAACAAATTTTAGTTCTATCTTAAGTAATGGGCAGGTGACCTACATTTTCTTCTGAAACACCTTTTACATATACATGCAAAGTTTTTCGAATGAAATGTACTTTGTAAAGAGCCCTAAAATGTACATAACAGAATATAATTCTAGAGAGAGAAAAATTGCAGAAAGGGGGATCAGTACCTAATGAAAACCTCTACAAATATGTGTCATTCAGAGGCTGGGAAAGATATGTGATATTGGGGGAGGAATTTTTCTATGTGTGGTTTGCCTTCTAAGACTGAATTCAACTGCAGTAAAATACATCTGAGAGAGAGTATGCCTCAGCTATTCATTTATAGAACTGTTTCATCTGTTTCATCTGAGAGGCAATACAGACTATCAGAACTGTAGGGATAACATTGTTTTGAAATTCCTGGGAAGAAGAGCTAGAACTTTAGCTTCACAGTTTAAAAAGGTACTCACGGTCCAGCTTGAGGATATTTAGAATGTTTACCTAAAATCATTTATGCTATGGAGGCTAGCTAAAGCCTTTAGATTTGATGGAAAGACATAAGTAATTTGTCTGACCTGTCAGAGATATCTGTTTCCCTCTGTTGACTCTAAAGAGAGTCTAAATGACTAGATGCTTGAGACATTTTAGAGATCTAAATTTTGTCAAATTAATTCATCTTCAATCTATTCAGCTATTTCAGGGAGACTGCAAGTATGTGTGTAAACACAACTCTTATTAGAATCTATTTTCCAAACCTTTTGAATGTGCTAATAATTATAACAATGTTAGAAGTAAATTCAGTGTTATTAAATCTAGTACTTAGATCATATTTAAAAAGTGCCTTACTCAGATGAACACAGTGCTACATGGAGCTATAATGGCAAGAAAATTTTTCAGTAGAGGAATCAGAAAAAATCACTCAAATTTATTTTTTGTTAAGATTTGTACAGATATTTTTCATTGTTTCAGTACCAGTGAGAACTTTAAGACATTGACTATAACAAGTCTTTATGGTGCTGAGTTATGTGAATTTACAGGGTGTACTGTAATGGAGCCTAGAAGTTCTATATCCTTAGTAAAAACAGAATTAATCTAGACTTTGATCTAGCTTTTTTAACAGATGCACTATATGTAGTACAGCTCTCATGTACTTTTTGTTTATGTTCTCCAGTTAAATTTTTTAATAGTGTTTTTTGCAG
This sequence comes from Regulus satrapa, assembly GCA_013396955.1. Classification (NCBI taxonomy): domain Eukaryota; kingdom Metazoa; phylum Chordata; class Aves; order Passeriformes; family Regulidae; genus Regulus; species Regulus satrapa. The sequence continues at coordinate 17,613 of VWZN01010106.1, read as the reverse complement.
CATCGTGGGGTAAGAGAAGGACTTATTTTACAGGTTTTCACTATCTTGGCAGTCCCTAAGATGAAAAGCATCCCCTTTTACCATGGAGATGAAGGTTACACTCTATTGCTGCATTTTTCCCAATAAGGTTTTATTCCATTATAAAAAATAAAAGAGTCGCAAGTTCTTGGCCTATAATTTTTTATTCTTCCATAGAAAATGAAGAAGCTCTTCAACAAGAACATTGTGTTTAAAAACTAACTTAACTTTTATTCCTACTTGCTAGTGATATTCCAGAAGCTCAACAGTAGCAGGACATATCATAAAACAGCAGTTCTTACAATAACTCAGACTGCTAATTAAAAAAGATAATTAAATATATTCTCACTCCAGTCATCCTACCTGCAGACATATTAGGAATAACTGTGCTTGGAAGTTGTATGCTCTTATTCCAGAGTAGATATGACCAGCTTCCAGAGTGCACAAAATTTTAGGGAGACTTTGCAAAAATGGCATTTGGAATGTCAAAAATAGCAAATAAATTTGGAGTAGACTAAGGAGGTGTAATTAGGTAACCTAGATATTAATTTAAATGTCTGTTTGAAGGCATCATTTTTTAAAATGGAAGAGTTCAAAGCAACAGGTAGTGGTGAATTTTTTTTTTTTTTTTTTTCATGCTTTTTAAAAAAACTTTTTTGAATTTTTTTTTTTCTAAAGGTTTTANTGGTGTATTTTTTTTTTTTTTTTTTTTTTTTTTTTTTTTTGTCATGCTTTTTAAAAAAACTTATATGAATTTTGTTTTACATAAGGTTTTAGTAAAGGTAGTTGCTAAACCAATACTACCTACAGAAATGGAAGAATGCTAAGAACACAACTGTTTTATTCAAAATTATCAGCGTGCTGCCTATGTAGCGTGGGAGTACGTGTTTTAAAATGCGTGTGGATATGAAAAGAAAACAGTTTGTTTGGCTTATTTATGTTTGTCATGTGATTTCAAGAGAGGAAATAGTAAAATGAAAAAAAAGTTCTCTCTGTCAGAAGACAGTCACTGGCTGTATTCTATGCCCCCTTTGTACACATATCCTTCACAGATCAGACTTAGTACCATGGCTAAGGTGAGAATTTATTGCTCTACTGCTATATTGCATTTCCCTCAGGATGCGGTTACAAAATCTGCTCACAACTGAATAATATGGGTAACTGCAGTTGTTCTAAAACTTAATACATAATTTAAAATACTTGATGAGTTCTGAAGGAGTGGCAGTTTATTTCTTCCTTACATTGTGCAGTTCTCACACTTTTAGAAAATATGTGTAAAACGACAGAGTAATTGAAAAGTGTCAGTAGCTTGCTGGGTACAGAAAAAGTTCTTTATGCTTTGAAGTTCCCTGAGTGCTGGTGCAGCACTTTGAAAAATTCCTTAATGACTGAGTAGCAGTTCTTGAACTAGTGATTTGGGAGTCCCCTGCTAGCACACTAATGATTCAGACTGCAGCATTAAATCATTTGCTTTAGTTTAAGTACTTCTTGAATGTACATAAAATCTCACTTTATTGGGAATTGAACTAACTACCTGCAGTCTGAAAAGCAGTAAGTTGAGCACTTAAGCAAAGGTAAATTACTAATAACGAGAGAGCTTTTACCGGTATGCAATTTTTGAAAGCTCTTAGCTGTTTGGATAGAAGGGTGGTACAGCAGTTGCTGAAGCATCACATGTTGGACTCTACCAGTCCTTGGAGAGATATTTTTAACACTTTTTTTTTTTTTTTAAAAAAAAAAAGGAACACAGAAAAACCATGATAAGGGTTTTTGGAAGACACAAGAGGAAACACTTCAACAGTATTTTACAGACACATTAAATTTACCTAATCTCTTTAGCAGCTGCACTCCTTTAATCTCTGTTCTGACAGTGACTTTAGAATAAAATGAGGATGGTGCTACCAGTATAGAGTCTACCCTCTGACAATGTTGATTTCCTGCATGTTTTACCAAAATATTATTAAAAACTATATGCATAGTTTTGTGATTTTATCACCCATGGATTACTACTACTGAGTGGACCATTTGATAAATACTTTATCTGTTTTAGATTTTATTGTTCTCAGTCCAGGCCTACATCAGAAGGTCAGGCAAAAATATCAGGAACAGTTCATAGTTGAGCTAGGATCTCCTGAGCAAACTCAGACACAAAAATGAGGCATACAGAAGGTGCAAGCAGAGATAGATCATCGGGGACGCGTAGAGTAGAGGCAGAGTTTGAGCAGAGATGCTGTTTTGAGGGACAAAGCCCAGACTGAACAGAATCTGGTCAGGGATATCAAAAGACAATGAGAAGGATTTATATGTGTGTATAGGTGATGAAAGGAAGAATAGGGAAAATGTGGGCCCACTGCTGAATGAGGCAGGAGACCTGCTGACACAGGACATGTAAAAGGCTGAGGTTCTGAGTTCCTCGTAATTTTAGCTGGAAAAAAAATCTTCAGAAATCTTAATTACTGAAGGCTGGGAAAAGCCTGGTGCAAGAAAAATGTACTCATGGAAGATGATCAGGTTAGGGAACATTAAGCAAACTGGACATACATAAGTCAATGGACTGTGATGGGAGCTCATGTGTGACCAAACTTATAACCTTATATGAGAAAATATCAGTCTCTGTAGATGAGTGTAGAGCAGTGGGCAGTCATTAAGGCTACATAGGTGTCAGCAAGGTTTTGACACTGTTTTCTGTAAGATACTCATAGAGAAACTGGCAAAATATGGATTGGATGAACTGACATTGAGATGGACTGTAAACTGCCTAACAGCCCAGACTGTGGTGGTCAGTGGTATTAAGAGTAGCTGGGGGTCAGTAGCTGGCAGTGTACCCCAGAGGTCAGCACTAGGTTCAGCCCTTCTTGACATCTTCATTAAAAATCTGGATGATGGGGCAGAGCCCAGATGAGCAACCACAGCTGGTTTGTTGGTGTCACAACACAGGGAGGAATGGATGACCAGAAGTTGTGAAAACATCAGAATGAACCTGGACAGGCTGGAGAAATGGCCTGACAGGAACCTCACGAAGTTCAACAAGTGTAAAGGTAAGATCATGCACAGGGTGAAGAATAAACCTAGGCAGTGTGGTAAGGCAGCACACGTGAGGGGGCTGGTTATCTGGAAAGCAGCTTGAAAGGAAAGGGACTGTGGGACCTGATGGACACAAAGTGAAACACAAAGAAGGCTGATGATACCCTGGGCTGCTTTAGGAGTGTTGTTTCAGATAAATTGTGTCACCTGCACAACAGAGTTGTACAACACAAATAACCAGACCAGTATAAAGAACTGTGTACAAATAGATACAAAGTAATTCAAAGCCATCAAGATGAAAGGATGCAGAGCTAGCAGATAAAGTCTGTCTGGGAGAAAGCAAAACCCAGAAGAATCCATTGGTCACAGAAGCATGGAATAATGGAATGTTTCATTAAGAGTAGATACAAAACTATCTTAAAGATGAATAAGATTTTTTTCTCTTAAAAATATTTAACTATATTGGGGGGGGGGGGTTTCTTTTTCTTTTTTCTAATTTACTTTTATTTAAGTGACCTTGTTTTAATCATTTGTATATATAGACATATTTTTCTGTTGGTCTAAAACTAGTAGCCTCCTAAAATTTTAAATATTTATTTTAATCTTTCTGACTCAGTTTTAAAATGTCCATAGTGCTATTGAGAGTTCTCTCTTGAGAACCAATGAAATTTTTTGAAAAGTACTCAGAACAAAGTCTAATTTTGTGCATGCAGATGCTTATATATGTTGTCTCAAACTAAAAAGAGAAAAGGTAGACTAGAAAATTTAGAGTATCAATATATTTTCTATATCATTGGTTAGCCTGAGAAATAACAATGTACAATTTTTCAATAATATTAGCAGAAAGTGGAGAAATCTTTCTTCCCAGATGTCTGTTTTCTTCAGGGAGTGCTATGTTCCAGGTTTCTTGAAGGAGGCATTTGGAAACTCCAGAAATCAGAAACCATCCATGACTATTCAGATTTTCTGAATTATGTGCATCTTGTTTGCTGTAAAGGAGAGGAAATTCAAAACAAAATAAGTTAAGCAATAAAATTTTATTTTCTTAGAGTAAATTTTGTCTTTCACCTGAATTTCTTTCAAATAAGACAATAGCACTTCCCAATATAGGCGGGATGGTATGCTTTTTATATGATACAAGAATCTCACTGCTTCTGATTCTTATTCTCACATTTTTAGGCATTATGTGATGTCTCTAATAGAACAATTTCTTGCCTCAGGCTTGAAGATTTTTCTTCTTTGAATATGTTAGATTGAAGGGGAACCTTATTTTAAATCAATTTCAGATTTGATTTAATAGACATTTAAGCTTTGAGTACAGTCTTTTTATCTGTCACAATAGGCAATCATCCTTTGTTTGTTACATGTTTCTGATTGTGGTATGATGAAATTCCAGGGCTAGTTTTCTAGTGTCACCCTATGCAAGCGTCAGCAAGAGTCTGACCACCTCATGAGCCAAAAAAAGACAGGACAAATACAAGAGAAGAAATAGCTGTTCACATTAGATAGGTTAGAAAACTGAAGCAAAATCTACCAAAACTACTTATGATCATACACAGTAAATGATTAATCAGGCTAATCAACCCCGCGTTTTCTCACCATGAAATTTTGTTTCAGTTGACAGATAGGCCTTAATTTTTTCTTTAAAGTTTCACTTACTTTTTTTTTTTTTTTTTAAATTTAAAGTATACTCCTGAGGAAAACAATTTTTTAAAATGTTTTCCTAGTACAAGAACTGTTGTATTTGAGTCTCTTTCCTTTTGCTCCTAAGACAGGCACAGGCTGCTCTGCTCTCTTGATATGATAGACAACTACAGTAAGCACCACACACTAAATAAAGTCTTCAGCTGTTTCAAGTTCAAAGTTCAAATCTGTTTCTGTTCCTTCAAGTCACAGATTGCTTTCTACAGAGTCAATTTGTGGGAAATCAAAATTTGTTTCTTAACCTCACTGAACAGACGAAGACCCAATTACACTTTATGAAGATGAGATGTATGTCAGTGTGTAATATAAAATATGCTGTGACACCTCCTGCGAGCTTAGAAATTATTTTCTAAGTCATGACTTTAAAAATTGTTTACTTCCTTTATCTTGGGATGTTTCTTTCTATGCAATGAACATTATCAGATTTCAAGCAGTCTGAAGGAAAGAAGAGCTTTTGCCTCTATGTATCCAAGGGAAGCTATATGCTATCACTCTTGATTGTTTGGCAGGAAAGTAAGCTCATACCAGATTTTGCTTCCACTACCATTATCTGAAGAAAATTTATGATGCTGTTATTGTAAATCTAAAGCTGTTCCTCTGTTTCAAATTTTGTTTTATTTCTGCTTAATAGAATTATATTCCATTTTCTTGTGCACTTGCCTTTTAGTAAGTCTGTTTTTCTGTTCATGCTAGACATTTTTTGTGTCCTTTTGGTACTATAAATTTAAATGTCACTGCAGACAGAAGTTTCAGACTGAACTGAGAGTAAGCAAACCTTGAATTTTAACAACAGAATTTATTTGTACATTTCAGAAAATGTAAGTTTGTATATGTAAGCTTCACTGAATTTGATCAAATTTTGTTTTGGGAAACTGTACAATGTTCTGATAATAGCAGTATTGAATGCTTTAAATTTTATCTGATTTTTATATTAAAGATTTGAAGTACATAAAAAATTATGGTGGTTATCTATAACATTTGTGAGTGAAATTCCATTTAAAATAATAAAATTTGGGTTTTTTCTCTTTTCCATCTAATTAAGTGAAGAACTTTTTTTCTTTTAATGAATTGAGATCAGTAGTTTAGTTCTACTGCATGTATGAGAACATTTTCCATTTACAATGAGTTGGAAACAAAACCGCAAGAAACCGTTTGGGGTTTTGTGCACTGAAAGGTTAATTGGTAAGACACAGCTATGATCTATTTCAGCCAGAGATTTAGATAACTAATTTAGTATGTCTTCCTTGTAAATTAGATGTAATGCTTTAGTAAGTGAAGGGTCGCTTTTTCCAATGGAATTCTAATGTGCTCTCTAAATGCTGTTTTTCAATTTTTATATATGAGCAAGTACTAGTGCAAATGACCTCAGGACTGTTCTAATAAATTTTGTTATCATTACAGACACCTAAACACTGCTGCCTATGCACACATTATGCTTCCAGTTTTTCACTTCCAGGGGATATTTGGATAGATCATGAGGAATTGGTTTTGATAGTACGACTTCAGTGGTTAATTTCTTTTAGAAAAGTGTTTAAGTGAAAATGGGATTTTGCATATTTCATTCAGGTCTTGAAATCCTATTAAGTAATGAACAAAGACAAATATAGCTGTATTTAAATCTAGAGGTGACATTTTAAATTTAATGGTTAGAAATAATGTATAAACAGTAAAATGCTACTAAGGACTAAAAAAATTAAGAAGGCATTTGTTTAGAAGGAAAAAAAAAACAACCAAAACATTGTAACAGTCATGCCTAGTTTTTATTTTCATAGACTAATAGAATAATTTAAATTGGAAAAGATCTTCAAGATCATCAAGTCCTGCCATTAACCCAGTAGTGTCAAATGCACCTCTAATCCATGTGCCTGAGCATCATATCTACACATCTCTTAAATATCTCCAGGGACAGTGACTCAACCACTCATTTGCATTTTCTCTTTTCACCCTTCAATTCCTTTCTCCTTTGCACACCTCTGAATATAAATTTGAGTCTGTGAATGTGAACAAAACAGAAAAATCAATGCTGCTTCCCTCTCCAAAGTGGTGTCAGAGACAGAATTCAGGCTTGGATTTGTTCTCCTTTTGCTAAATAACTGCATTTCTCTTGAGTCAGGGAAGATTTCCTGATGCTATGCTGGTTCCAAATAATTCAGATATTAATACATTATAAAGAGAAATAATTGTACCAAAAAATTGGAAGAAAGCAAGGCTATGTTCTTGACAAGAAAATATCTGGAGTCTAAAAACTAAGCTGAAAAGAACATCTTAGCAGTGTAGAATTTTTCTAACTAATTTCTGTGAATCAATATGTATCTAAGGCTGTAGAGCCTTAATACATTAAAAATAATATTTTTAATAATTTCAGGATCTAATTCCTACTCAAAATTATTTTATTTTATGGATCCCCTGGACTTACACACAGCTTTTCACTTGAAATTTTTTATACATGATTTTCAAGAACATTTTATACTCACATATCCTCTTCAGTGGGATATGTGAGTGGATAAGTTGCACTTAAATCCACCAACATTTTGGCCCTGATCTCATATGGTCAAATTTATTTGGTGTAATAGAGTTAATTTCCAGATTTGACCAATATTTCTATGGATCTTTATAGAAGCAGACATATGAGACAAAAAAACGAAACAAAAAACAACAACAACAAAAAAAAAAAAAAAAAACCAAAAAAACCCAAACAAACAAACAAAAAAAAACAAAACCAAAAAACCTTTTCAGAAGTGAATACAAAGATTAGATACAGTAAAACAAATTATTTTGCTTTATTTGCTTTTCATAGTGATGAGAAATCTGCTAAGTGTTCATAGATTTTTTAATAGTTCCAAGTAAAAATTCTGCATGCTGCATTCCTTTTTAGTCAAGAAATAATGTCAGGTCTCCATTTCAGAGGCTTCCATGCCCACACAGATGCTAATGCCTTATAAATATCAAATGATGGGCAGGTGGGATTTTCCCTATTAAATGTATGTCCTTAATTAATCTAAATAAGATTTTATGATTAAAAATAAAATTTATAACAGAAATATTATTTATTATTTCTTTTGAATATTTATTTAGAATTTCTATTTTTTTTCCTTTTTTTGTAAAATAAAAGGTAAATTAAAAAAATGCATCACAGGTTCTTCAACTTGCAGGCAAGAGACATATCTCTCATCAGGAAAAATAAGTATAAAGCAAGACTATGTTTTATAGCTACTTACGCTCTGTGAAATGAGAATTGAGAGAAAAGTAAATGTGTTCTTAGATTAAAAGAGATGTGTTAATCTCTTAGATTAAGAAATTAGTTTCTTGTATTCAGCATGGGTGCAGTCTCACCTTGAGTAATGTGTGCTGTTCTGAGTCCCACAATTTAGGAATGTTTTGAAGTGCCTTGGATGCATTAGGAAGAGTGCAAAAAGTTGGTGAAAGGGATGGAACAGATGTCTTACAAGAAAGGAACTGCTGGGGACTTTGGACTTGTCCAGTTTGGAGAAAAGAAGGCTGAGTGGCTCTTTCCAGCTTCCTGAGGTGGAAAATAGAAGAGGGAGGTGCTGATCTCTTCTCCCTGAGACTTATGGGAATGATTGTCAGGGGAGGTTTACTCTGGACATAAATATTTATTTACCTTGATGGTGGTCAACCACAGGAACAAGCTTCCTAGAGAAGTGGTTGATGCCCCAAGACTGTCAATATTGAGGAAACATTTGGGCAATGCCCTTGTTAATATGCTTTAGCATTTGGCTAGCTATGAAGTGGCCAGATAGTTGGACTTGATCATTGCTGGTCCCCTTCAACTGAAATATTTGAGTGTGGGGTTTTTTTTCTAAATATGTGTTCATTAGTTATTTTATTGTTAGGTAAATTAGTGAAATAAAGTCAAGCTTAAAATCTGTCGGGTCTTTATCCTAGGTATATTTAGATGTTTCTTGTAGTACTACAGTATCATTACAGTGGGAATTTGATTGAAGATATCAGCTGAAATGTGGCAAGGAAAGTTAAATTAAAAAAAAAAAAAAAAAAATGTTACTGGTCAGGGTCTCAGGTATCCAGCCCCTCATTCTACATTTGAGTGTAAAAACATGTTCATTGAGTTATCTGAAAATATACTTCTAGAGGGCACATTGAAATATTTAAGTTCTTTTAACAACATCAAATTACTTTTTGCTCTAAATGGAATCAAATGAAAAGAATCAGTTGCACCTCCCTGAACTTTGGAAAGTGAAGGATTTAAAGTTGCCTCACACTCATTTGCATCTAATTCAGCTTTGCATTTAATGAAAAATAACTTATAAAGGAAATAAGAGAAAGAAAAATTATTATGACAGTAGTAAAATATAGGTATGAGGAACCATGATGTTTGTTTTCACAGGTAACATTTTAATTTAAATTTTATTCTCTCTGGCATTAATAAACAGAATTAAACAGTTCAACTATAAATCTATCTATTTAACAGAAGTAAAAGAAATGTCAGAAACTAAGAAAAAAAGTGTATATACATTTAACTATAGTATATATAGTATCGTATATTTCACATCACTTCAGCTTAAAATCCTCTACAGATCTGTGAGGGTACTGTTTTGAACACAGAATATAGTTTAGGAGATTATAATGTAAATGCATTTTAGACAGATGAAGTGTGCCAAATATATCTACCTGTTATTGTCTTGGTTAGCACATGTCAGGGATTCACAGGAATTGAAGGCATATTAATTCTTTTTTATTATTTCGTCTTCTCTTTAGTGACATCAGACTGTTTTGTTTTCAAGATGTTTGCCTTTCTTTGTTTTCTTTTGGTTTGGTTTATTATATAGACATCTCAGTGTTTGGTTTATTATATAGACATCTCAGTGATGTCAATGCTACTATCAAACACAGTTCCTCTGTGTTGGTGCCTAAACTTCTTCTCTATGCTTTGCCAGGTGGTAATAAACCAAGTATTTGGCAGCAAAATTACTTTGCTTCTTGCCTCCAGAAAGTGAATTTTGTTGTGGTTTCAGTTGTACCTTGAGTTGTTTGAGAACATGTAATTGATTATTGATTTTATATTATAGGTAACAATAGCTGAAGATTTAAAATATAAGCTGAAGACTTTAGTCATTGTCTCATTTTTCTCCAAGCTTTTTTAAAGGTAAAGATATGTCAAGGTATTTATGATGTTTGATGTCTTTGAGAGCACCAAGAGAAAACTGAGTTTTTAAAGCTGTCTTTTCTAGTATTTTTCTGGTTAGCTTGGGGATATCCTTCTCATCTGTGTACTGTAACACAAACAAATAGTAGCTAATAGTCCACATTTACAATGGTTAAACAAACTGAACTTTAATGAAAGGTCAGATGACACTAGTAGCTGGTGAGACTAGTAAGATCTCACAAAATCAAGATAATAAAAAAAATAGTTAACTGTACTCCCATAGTCTGATTAACATTGGTACCTTCTGTCTACTTTGCTGTTTGGAGGGTTTGGCTTTTTCCTTTGTAGACATTAATTCATTCTTAATTAAATCAGTCTGGTTTTACTCATAATATGTTTTTTCCTAACTTAGAAGCCATAACCTGACATTTCACACAGTACAAGACACTGAAGAAATTGTAAAAGAAAGTATTTACATTTTTCTTTTTACTGAAACATAAATTATATAAATTATGATTTCCAAGACCATAATACCACAATGAAACTTGAAATTTTTGTACTTCATAACCCAACAAAACCAATCCAGTTCTGTATTTTTGTGGTTTGTTGTTGTTGTTGTTGTTGTGTTGTTTTTTGGGTTTTTTTTTCCTTTTTAAAAGCATTTTATTTAGTATTTGTATTTAGCAGAAATTTCTCTTAGGGGAGCTAGGGCTTTAGATAACACTAAAATTCAAGTTCTTTGAATATTAGGGTACAACCTGATCAGTGATTCTTTAACCTTGTACACAAATGTACACTACAGCAATAAAATGACTGGGGAAAGGAAACCAAAAGCTGTCAGTTTGCAAGTAAATATGGATCTTCAAATGTCAAGAGGGACTAGATTAAATCAATGGGTTTCTTTCAATCTAACATAATTAAGAATAATTACTTTATATTTTTCTTTAAATGTTTGGCTAATGCAGATGCATGTGGTACTGAAGTTGTATCTCTGAAAGCACAGAGAAATAGAAAACATCAGCTATCAAAGTTTTGAACAAATACACTGTCATGAGTTGACACTATCAAAACACCAGGCACACATGAAAGCCACTCCCTACTCTCCCTTGCCACAGCTGGACTGAGGAGAGGAAAAAAAAAAAAAAAATAGAAAGAAGAGTTCATGAGTTAAGACAAGGAACAGGAAAAAACACTTTCCAGGGAAAAACAGGCTTAATTTAAAGGTACAAAGTGAGTTTATTAATCACAGAATCAGAGTAGGATAATGAGAAGTAAAATAAGGCCTTAAAATACCTTTTTTTTCCCCCAACCTCTGCCTTCTTCACACAAACAGTGCAGGGAGACAGGGAGTGGGGGTTTGCTCTGTTCATCACCCAAGGTTTTCTTTTACTGCCCAAGGAGAGGAGTCCTTCCTCTGTGAGGCCATGCGTGACCATTCTCTGTGAACTTCCCCAGCATGGGTCTACTCTCAAAAGAAGCAGCCACAACACATTTTCTGTGGCTTGAACTGCCCCCACAGGCATGTAGTCCTTCCAAAATTGCTACAGTATGCGTCTCTCTTTCAATGGGGTGCAGTCCTTCAAGGACAGGCAGCCCCAGCCTGGCAGCAGGGCCCCACTCTCCACCGGGTCCACCACTGGATCATAGCCTCCTCCAGGCATCCACTGTTCCAGCATGGGCACCTCCCCCATTCAGCATCCTCTGTGGATCCCCACAGGTTGTGGGTGGATCTCTGCATCCCCTGTAGATCCCCGGGGGCTGCAGGGGCACAGCTGCTTCACCATGGCCTCACCACAGCCTGCAGAAGAATCTCAGCTCTCGTGCCTGGAGCAGCTCCTGCCCCTCCTTCCCCACTGACCTTGGTGTCTCCATATTGTTTCCCTCACATGGTCTCATGCTCTCCTCTTCACTGGCTAGTAGAAAAAATACTGTGTGCACTTTGGTTTGATTTTCTTATTAAATATGTTATCATTGAGGCATTACCACCATCTCTCATTGGCCCAGCCCTTGCCAGCAGCATGTCCATCTCCAGAGCCATCAGGGATTGGCTCTGCTGGACACAGTGGCAGCTTCCAGCAGCTTCTCACAGGAGTCACCTCTGTGGCCCCCTGCTAACAAAAATCCAGACAGTGTAAAACCAGCACTTACTTGATGGTGACCTAGTGGGAGTCTTTAAAATACCAAAAAAGACAAACAACAACCAATCAAAGTCAGGAGAAAATGAAATGGGAAAAAATATTAGCAAACTAAAAGAACTGAGTGTTTTCTCAAGTCTCCATGAAACACCATGAAACAAATAAATGTGATGAAAATACTCGAACTACTGTAACAGTACAAAGATATAAGGATTTCTATGAAACTATAAACTACTTTTACATGTGTTCTCTTGCTCTATGAGGCAACTTTTTTGAATGCTTTTGCTATTTAAAAAATAAAAAGAAAGATCTAAGTATGAAGAGATTGTCTTTGTTGCCATTTTTCACCTAAATATTGATTTAAAACAATATTCAAATACTATTCTTCCCTCCAACAAGAGTTATTTTTACCACTGTCACTCCATTTTCTTGTTTTCAGTGAACCATTAAAATGTTCTAGAACTCAGATGAAAATAGACTTTGGATAAAGAGACATCGGTTAATCTTGAAATTTGCAAGTCTTGAAAATTTTTATCAAAGGAGAAATAAGAAAAATTGTATGAGACTCCTTTATCTTATCATTGAGAAAAGTAATGCAACACCCTCAAGTCATGGCCACTCTGACATAAAAATAGTTATAAATCAAAATTTGCTTTAATGGTAGGAGTGCATCATTTTATTTTTGGAAATTAGATTTACATAGATTCCTAACTCTTAGAGATTCTTGAATAATAGCATAATATACCATTTATTGAATACTATTGTGAGTGCCAAATGCCTTGTTTTACCTTTTGTATCATGCATTGGCTTTCATGTATTCAAATGGAATATCATATATAATTGTATATATGTGTATAATTGTGTATAATTGCATATTTTATTCTTGAGAAAGACTTTGAAGCAGCTATTGACAGAAATTAGTTTCCTGACTTCTTTCTGTCTAACTATACTGCTGACTTGTGGGTACAAATGAAACTCTATGATTAACCCTTGTTAATTGTTTTTCATTTTTATCTTGGCTTTGTGTAGCTTTTATTACTTTTATTTAAATACTTTCTTCATTAGTTTCTTCCACATGTACTACATTCATCTTCAAAGCTGAGTTCACTTATATTTGTTATATGCATTCCCTTAAAGCAAGCTCTCTCCTGTGTTGTTTTTAACATAATTTGTTTGTGTTCATACAGATAAATGAAATAATTTGAAGAAAGGAGTAACTCACAGGATGATTAAGATAAGAGGAGTATTTTGAGGGGAAACAGACGTTCAATACAAATGAATCTAAAAATGCAAATGGCATTTTTTATTAATGTCTGTTGTTTTCTTTTAAGTAAATAATAAAGTCATCACAGGATCACAAACTAGTTTCTTCTTACTTTAAAAAAATTGTAATGGTATTGCTTTTTTTCTCAGAACTGTGATAACCAATAGTATCTATTTCTAACTTAATTATATTAAAAAGTCCTTAAAATTGGTGAATTTTTAATGAGAAAATTCAACCATTCTAACAATGATAATGACTTCAGTAGTTTGATTTCTCTTGATAGTGTCTGCTGCTTCTTCACTGTATATATATTCCATATACATTTCTAAAAATATATGAGTATTGAGGTACCTAGAGGCTATGCTTCCTCAATTTTACATGGTGATTGAAACAAAGAAAAACCAGAAAATCTTATTTGTTATTAATATTTTTTTTTTTAAATTTTACTCAATAAATCAAAACTTATAATGATATCCAGAAGTGGGAGATATGACAATTAAATAGCTACTCTTGCTATGCTTTGCATAGAATCACAGAATGTTAAGGTGTTGGAAGGGACCTTAAAGATCATCAAATCCCACTCCCACTACACCAGGCTGCTCAAGGCCTTGTCCAACCTGTTGCCAGTGTTGGGGCATCCACAACTTCCCTAGGCAGCTTGTTGTGGTGTCTCACCACTCTCACAGTAAAGAATTTCTTCTTATACCTAATCTAAATTTCCCCTCTTGAAATTTGTACCCATTATCCCTTATCCCATCACTCTATTTCCTGAAAAAGAGCTTCTCTCCAACTTCACTATAGGGAAAGATACTGCTGTGAGATTTCCACATAATCTTCTGTTCTCCAGGCTGAACAGCCCCACCTTTCTCACCCTGGCTTTGTAGGGGAGGTTCCCCAGTCCTCTCATTTACTTGGTGGCCCTCCTCTAGACTTGATTCAACAGTTGCACATACTTCATAGTTTGGGGACACCACAGCTGTACACAATTCTACATGTGGGGTCTCACAAGAGCAGAAGAGGGGGTGTAAATCACCTCCTTCAGTCTACTGGGAACACTTTTTTTTATGCAGCCCAGGATTCCATTGGCTTTTTGAGCTGTAAGCATGAATCTGACTGCCACGTTTTTTCAAAAAGTGTAAACAATGGCTTAGCAGCTTTATCTGTTAACTCCCTCAGGACCTACAAATTAATGTCATTGGGTTCCATGGACCCGTCAACATTGACATTCCTTGGTCTTGAACTTGACCCTCTCCAGTGGGCTTAAGACTTTCATTCTTTGCATTTACCATTCTTGACATGGTGGCATGGCAAGAGCACTTACAGTTGAAGACACATAAAAATATATCTTCATGATATATTTTTCTAGAATATAGAAAATGTTCTCCAGAGTCTATGATTATGGTTTTTTAGACTCTTGAAAGTTTGTGGTAAATGATGTCGACACATTTTATTTTAGGAATTTGTGAAATCATGGCTACATACACATCTGTTGAAAATCTGCTAAGAATTGCTTGATAGGAATATTTTTATATAGTGGCCTATTTACGAGCTTCCTTGCTGATTCCATTTTTAAAGAATATCTCCCTACACAGATGACATTCTATTTTCTAATTTGCTTTTAAAAAGGTAATCCTTTTTAGAGATTTATTTGCTTAAGATAATGAGGCAGGATTACAGCAGAATTAACTGCAATGCTATTAAGTGTTGGGGTATTTTTCTCCCTGGATCTAGCCTTATGCT
This sequence comes from Regulus satrapa, assembly GCA_013396955.1. Lineage (NCBI taxonomy): Eukaryota > Metazoa > Chordata > Aves > Passeriformes > Regulidae > Regulus > Regulus satrapa. The sequence continues at coordinate 2,603 of VWZN01010106.1, read as the reverse complement.
TCCAGTTTGAAAGTAAGATGAGATTTATTTTTCCTAGGCTACAAAACAAATTCAAGACGAGAACACAAAAAGGCAGCTGAGGTAGTCCTGAAGAATTAAGACACCAGTGTCTTTGAGGTATGTTTGCTTTGGAAATGTTGTTAATTATTTCTTAATCTTGATGTTACATATGAGAGTAATGGTGAGTGCTTTTGAACATAAGTGACTATTTCACATCTTCAGATGTAATTAATTTGAAAGGAAACTCGAAAATAAATATATTTAATTTTTAATAAGTACAACGAATTAGTTGTAAAAGTGTTTCTGTTTTGTCTGACGTTATCTTTCTGTCTAGAAAATTAGATATACCCACCTGCAAAATTAAAATACTAGAAGAGCTCTACATTATTTCTGATTTAACAGTTGCTGCTTTCTTTATGTGCTGTAGGTACTGAGAAAAAAATTCCAATTAAGAATATTCAGGAAAAAAAAAAGCTGTTTAAATTTTTTTATATGCAATTCATGTTACTATGTTTTAAATAGCTACAATAAACATTTCTATCAGCTAGATGTTAAAGAGGATATATAGAAATAAATTGTGAATAAGTCCATAAAGAAAACAATAGAAAGTCATCAATAGGTAGATAGAATAATGAAATATAAACTAAAGAAATTAATCACTGCCTTTTCAGAAGACTAAAATAGCCTATTTAACACTTTTTTTTCAGTTACAAAATGTTTGAACTGAGTACATTGGATTACATTTTTGTAAATGTATCAGCAATCTTGCAAGGAATTAAGGAAATGGAAATGATGCTAATTTCATTTTAGGTCTAGTTATCACTTAGCATATTTGTGAGCTTAAAGAAGGCAAATTATGGTCTTCATACATTCAGAAATACCGGGGCCTGGAAAGCATTGTTTCTATTTCATTTGGAAAATATTCTTTTATAGTTTAACTTTCCTGGAATGCCTTTCATCCCTAGTTTTCTTCTTCATTCAATATATTGAGTTTCAAGGGATATATATAATATATATATTTTTTTTCTCTTAAAGAAGATATTTTCTCACAACAGTAAAACTGTAATTCCTCTATCTTTTATTACTTCAATCCTCACCTGAAGCTTCTTTCTTTTTGTAGGAGGTATATGTCACCAGCATAGACTCTTGTCTCTTCTACATTCCCACTAGATCGGTATAATTTTGTTCAAATTTGACTTGATAGAAGGAGCATGTAGAAGTTTGACTAGTGACACAAGCATCTCATGACTTTTTTTAAGTACTGCAAGCCTATAGTGTGATGCACAGATTTTGTCCAAAAAGAAATTTTTACTAACAAACAAAAAACCACAAACACAAACTCATTTTCTTCCTCTCTCAAAGTCTATATTTATTTCAGCTCTCTTTAAAACCACATACCTGCTCAAGACTGTTGACCTCTAGGATTCCTTTATTTTTCTTTGCTTTAGATGTTTAGATGTTCAATAACAAGTTTGAAGCCTTTGGAACTGAGAAGTTGAGTTCTGTACATTGTCTTTGTATAATATCATTCACAGTGAATAGATTCAGAATTTTTGCCTCCTAACATTTGTAACCATAAATACCTCTCTATTATTGTCAGTCTTTTTCCCTGGAGAAACCATATTTGAAGTGCTGTAATATACAACAAGAGGAAAATCAGTAAATATTCACATATATTACCCTATTATCCTTTTATCTGTTAGCATACCTAAATTTTGTATTGGAGAAAGGAATTTAAAACTGTTGAAAATTTGATGAGACTCTACACATATGCCAGTGATAACTGGGAAAAATGTTTTTTGATAAATGAAAAATCTCCTTGGCTTTTTCCTGACTCCCATTGAGATACATACTTTTTCCTTGGGGTCCAATTTGTCTTTGCAGATTGTATTTGATTTGTAGTCTAAGGATAGAAGCTCATCATATCTGTGTTAAATACATTCAGAAGCGGGGCAAGACATTTTTTTTTTTTTTTATTGAGTCATGAAAAAAAATATGTAAAAAAGATCGATTTCACTTCACTGGGCCTTTCTGAAGCAAGGTACCAAGTAAAATATGTAATTATTTTTAATCACTTTAGCTTTACAAAGCTTTAGCTTTTGATGTATTTGTGCTGATGTAGTTTTGTCTAGTCTGATTCCTCAATGTTCCTATGTATGCAGTGTTTGTTATGTTTTCTAAGCCTTTATAGAATCTTCATTTTCTTTAAGTTCAGGAGAAATAATTGTAAAACAGCAGACATAAAATAGCATAGTATGAGGGAAAACAAAAAGGAAAAGTATGTCTTCCCTTTTTCATTCTATCTGCCTGATTATTGAATCTTATTTTTATCTTAGTTACGTATTTCTCTGATGACTGTGTCATGGACAGGTTACCTACCATCTGATTTCAAATGGATTTTGAGTGGACTATTTAACCTTAAATTCAACATTTCTGACCCATTATAGAATAGTAAACATAGTCCTTGGTGGCAGAGAAGACTGACTTTCCCACCTAAGAGTCTTTCTTTGGATATTTTTCTGATATTAAATCAAAATAATGGAGAGGTAGTTTTAGCAGCATGCAATTGGACTATATATATGGACTATTTAACCTTAAATTCA
>VWZN01010104.1:154892-173001 GCA_013396955.1 Regulus satrapa | reverse complement strand
TTTTTTTTTTTTTGGAACTCCTTGCTCTCCACTGGTGTTCCCCAGTGGGACTCTATGGTTCAAGATATGTATGTGTCTTCGTTCAGAGATGCTGGAGGAATTTTAAGGGATTGCTAACAGCAGCTGGTTTATGGGAATACTCCCTTTCTTTGCTGCCTGTAGTATTCCCTGCTGGTGTTCTTTGATCTGGGTCTCGCTTCCTTACACACTGAAGCTGTAGTTTGGAAGGGAAAAAACTTCCCAATGAGATGTTTCTCTGTGTTCTTGCAAACTGAGTAGATGATAGCAATAAATAACAGCATCCTTGACATGTTCAGAACATCACTGACATTCTTGCTGTGTATCAAAGGAGGAACTCGTTGTCCCCATGCTCTGCTGCTCTGAGCAACCAGTCTGTGCATCTCAGCCCATCAAAGAGCAGCATCCTGATGCTTCTGCTGAGATCAATAGTCTGAGTTCAGACTCCAGAGATACTGTAGTGAAAAAATACATTTATAACAGCCAACAAACAATCAGGAGAAATTGAAGGATGGATATGCAGGCATATAGGTTGTTCCTAGTAAAGCTAACATATAGAGACAGTGTTCTAAGTACTCTTCCACACTTTCTCCCTGATTAAGTTCCTTAATAAATCTGGGTTGTAGTCAGTGCTTAACAGAGTTTAACAGGATTACAACAGAAAGTTGGTTTGTTTGTTTTGTTTTGTTTTGTTTTTTTCCAGAGAAAGGGGTAATTGACAAAAAATGTGTTCATGCAACTAAAGTCACATATTTATTACCTGCAAAACGCCTTGAGTTCCTGCAGTGGTACCTGTGTCAGGAAACTTTGGAGAACTCTGTAATCCAAAAGCAATCTGAGCACTAGCTGTCAAAGTATCACAGCTTACAGCACCTGCTTTTTTGTTGCTGTCTCCAACAGCACTTGCGTGATCACCTCTATGTTCTGTTTTTCTCTTATCCACCATTTTGGCAGCAGAGCAAGACATCAGAAGTAAAATTGAATGATGCATCTAAGTACCAGTTCTTTCTTCCATGTCTACCTGGTAGATGTGAAGTACTGCAGTAGCATGGGTTCAGCAACCTGTTCAAGACTACATGGGTCTCAATAGGTTTCTATGCTCAGGTGTGCCTGAGCCACCAGAAATTTTCACTAGAGGCAGACACTACTACAACAATTGCAACAAAGAAAGGAAGGCTGTAAATCTGCATTTTGTCACACACAAAGATTAATTGCCTTCTGCAGCGCTTTCTATTGCCATGTCCTCAATTTGGTATAAAGCCTGCTTGGATTATCCTGATATCAGAAATTTTCTTGCCTGGGAGACTTTCTGTCTGCATACAAAGAGCTGGCTCAAGTGCAGCCCTTGGAAATCTGGCAAGACATAGGCAGCTTGACCCATATGGATCTTTCTTATATGAAAGCCTGGAACCATTATTTAAATCATTATTTAAAAAAAAAAAATTAAAAAAATAAAAAGTATGTGCTGATCCATCTGCATAGCACCAGGTCAGTTGGTGTGGTGGCAATCTCAGTCTTTGTGAAGGATAGCTACAAATTCTGGCTAGGTGTGTAACAGGCTCATTCATGTGAGAAGGCTTCTGTTGCAATGAAAACACCACAAAGGTGTGCTTGCAGCCACCGAAGACTAGAGGAGTTCAGAGGCAGAGCCTTGATCTGCTGCACTTGTGTACTGTTGTGGCAAGCAACAGTTTTGAAAGGAGGAAAAGTGATGGCTATGAGAAGAAGAAAAGGTTGAAGAGGGACTTGTCTCCAGCTGTGGTGTGAAATATGGCGTGGAGGTGGAGCAGCTTCAGGAAAACAGAGGAATCCTCTGCTTTTCTGCCACGAAAACAGAGTAGGCCAGTTTCATGGGGTACTCTGCCTAAGATTTTAGTGCCCATAGCCGAGAGGTGACAGACTTAGCTTTTGGATCTCACTAATATGAAAGTGTGCCGAACAGGAGCTGCTCATGGAAACAGAGTTGACAGGGCAAGTGTTTAGGACAAGGGTTTGACTGAGTCCTAGAACTGAGAAGCCTCTACCTTTATTATGAAAGGCAAAAATCTGCAGGAGGTGGATATGGAAACTGACAGATGCAGGTGATCAATCTGAGGGATGAATGATAAAGGCAAATGTAGTAAGGGAATTAGCATGCTTGTTATATTTTTATATTTGTAATATTTGAGGCCTGTGATGCAGCCTACTGCCCTTGGCTGGAGGTGCTTGGAGTAGATGCTCTTTAGGGTCCATTCCAACCCCTCAACCTTCTATGATTCTAAGATTTTAATAGTCTGGCAGAGGCACTGAATCAGGCATCCCCAAGGCAGGGATACCTTGGAGTGCAGAGCGCATTCAGGGGTGGGAGGAGGTTCTGTCAAGGGCTTGCTTCAGCCTTTCGAGTCCCACAGGATGCCATGCCAGCTGTAGGAAATTTACTACTGACACAGGCCATGGAAAAAAATAATGAGTATTTGCAAAATCTATGAGGTGGCCTAGGGCACTGTATTGTACCCAAAACTAACTGTACTGTACCCTCTCCTCCCCTTCATTGTGGGATTTATTGCAAGATTGCTGTTGTCCTTTTATGCTAGGAATGTCCTTTTATGGTAGGAATCCTGCCTTTAATGGATTAGTAACATTGTGTACAAAAAGACAAAGCACACTCAGAAAAAAGTATAGAGAGATGTCTGTCCAAGAACTACAGCTGTAAAGCACAAAGGGTTTCCACAGGCTTATGCTGCAAATGTATATGTTTAGAGTTTTACTAGCTTTTATTTGTTTATTAGCTAGAGTTTTCACATTCAGAAATAGGAAAAACCCAAAACCTTCCTTGTTCCTGCCCGATTTTTCTGTAAGGATTATTTTAAACTTTCAGGCATAGGTGCTGAAAGCAATGTCTCAGCTGCTGGGTATCCATCCCCTTGATACTTTGAAAGCAGTAATTCTTTCAGCACTGAGCACTCACTCTTACCTTATCCACAGAAATATAGGATATCCTATAAGATACCTCTGCTTGAGCACCTCAAATCATCCTTGTTTCAAGTGTAATCCGTAGGCTCTGGGAAACAGGCACACAATGTCTTCTCAGCATTCCACTTGCTGATTAATCCTGTGAGCCTGGCAGGGCATCCAGGGGCTGACAGCTTGGGGAGCACGGTGTGCACTGCTGTGCATAGAGGCAGGCCACGTGCAATACCTCTGCTGGGGAGGTGACCTTGGCCACGCAGACCTGGGTCTGCTGGGTCTGCGCCTTGGGGCCACAGCGTTCCTAATACGGCAGCAAGCGGCTCAGCGTGGGCTGCTAACGCTGCTGCTCAGCCGGCACCGAGACAGCTTGTTACAGTGAGTCCTCATCAGTCCGTGCTGGTCCACAGCACAAATACTCCTCTGGTTGCACTTGGAGTGCCCTTTTGAGTAGCAGAAAAATATTCTGTAGAACCAATATTGTTGGCCAGAAAATATTCTTGGAATACTTGGAAGAATTGGCCTATGATTTTAGCTACAGTACATGTACAAAGTGCCTGCTTTCTGGATTTACTTTTTAACTGAAACAAGTGGGGTGTGGACCTAAGAGGGAAACCAGCAGTTAGCCTTGCTTATGGGATGCTTGTTTTGCCAAACAGAGCTGCCTCATGCAGAATGCTTCCTGTCGCTGATAGGTGGCATTGCTCTTGCATTTCTGTGCCGTGATGATGTTCTTTGGCCAAGCTTATTCATCCTGCTTTTTTCCCCTAGTGCACCCATCTCTCCATCTTTCCCTTAGTAGTAAGAACTGGTATTTTTCAGGTATGCCACTCCCTATCTTTTCTGTCTTCTTTTCCACAGCAAGCTTCAGTTTCACTGACTAACTTTTCCAGGTAATACTGAAGCTGTAAAATGCAGTATAAACTACACCTACCCGTATCCTCAGGGGAATTAGGAGAGGATAGGGAAAAGTTCCTCTTTTCTTGCCAGTCACTAGAATAAAATCTCTCCTGTGAAAGGAATTTAGGACTCCATACTGTTTTGGTCATATCCATCACAGATGGCAAACTTCAGCTACACAGGATACCTGCTTTCAGAAGTTCTTATATGCTAAAGATTACCAAGAGTTAACTTCACTGGAGAGGAATATTTTGCTTCAACAATTAAGCTTTCTATTCTTGAATTTTTCACTTGAAAGCCTGTCATCCCAAATAGCTGGTGTAATTGTAAGTTTATAGTACTGAAACAGACAGAGCAAATTCAGTGATGGCACTGAGCAGTCAGAGCTTTTCCAGCATGAGAAAATCTATCCATTTAATTTCCTCCAAAACCCCACAATAAATTTCTTCTGTTAACTGATGTTTTGGAAATTGAAGTAAAAGATTTTATGTTGAGCCACAGCCTAGAGAAGTAGGGACTGCATCTGAATTGTCAAATCATGACTATTTGTCAAGGGAGAAAAGGCTTTAAATGCTTACATCTATGTGTACTTAGGAACCATATGTATGAAATATTTTTTATTAGATAGGTCAACATCCATGCTTTCCAAAGTAGTTGGTAATTATAAATGAGTGGTATTTCCAGTGTGTTGGTTAACGATGACTATCATCCAAACGTGTTACTTCTGGACATTGACAGATTCATTTGATAGCAGCACAAATAGTGGCTTTTGAGTTGTAAATGTGTGCTCATGTGGCTTTCCCCTTGTTTTAAGAGTTACTTGTAATAATTAAACACTCAGATTCTCCTTGAAATAAATGAAACCCAGGGAGTTTACTCCCTTGGGTGCAGTATTTGAGGTACATAGGATTGCTAGCTGCAGGGCTTTGTTGGTATCTCTGATGCTGCCCCACTCCATCCGCTGTTTCATGTCAGGTGTATCCTGTGACTGGGATAGTGCTTTTCCCTATTTCACAATTCCTTCCACAGAAAATGGCTCAGGATCACCCCTGAACCTCTGCTCTGAAAGCGACAGTGGACTTTTTACTTTTGTGCATGGAGCACTGTGAGGAACCACAAACAGCCAGATATGGGGTAAGTCTGCTACCCCTTGACATCCTCATATTGCATCTGAGTGACTTAGGAGAAAAATACCTGAATTTGGCTGTGTCTAAGTATAAATTTAGTGATGATTTTGACCTTTATACTCAGCAAACCAGCCAGTAAATTGTACAGGTCGCTTCATACCTTGGTGATATGAAGCTGGTGATATTGTTTTTAACTGGTGTTATTTTTTAACTGGTGATATTCCCAGTTTGAAACCTGTAGTATTGGGAAAGGATAGGTACAGGAAATCTTACTTATCATGCACAATACATTGAAATTCTGTAGTCTTTCCTCCCAGGAGGATCAAAGCCTATTTCTTAGATAAAAGCAATTTTCTCAAGTGCAAAAGGTGGGAAATTGCTGAAAAAAGTGATTATATAGATAATAACTGTGCAAAAATACTAGTAAAAAAACTTCAGTTAAAAAAATTCCCTCAATCCTCTAAAAAGATTCAAAATTGCTGAAAAGAGAATGGTACACTAAGCATGTGGCAGTAGGAAAATATTAATGAGCAAAGTTAGCTAGCTGTGTGTTACAATCAACAGTTATTAAGAGTACATATTCCATACTTCATAGCCCTTCCTCTTCCATGATTTTCACTGTATGTGCATGTAGTCACCAGTCTTAAATTTGATAACTTACTTCCATCAGGGCCAAACTTGGCTGGTAAAGAAATTCAAAACTTCTGAAATTCATGGCATAAACGAGATGGGATGCCACTCCTCTGTTTCAGTGCCTTGAATATTTCAGTGCATATTGTTCTAAAGGGAAAAGTGACATCATCACTATCAGTTTTGAACCGAGATTGGAAAATTCTACATGCTTACCTGCAGGTATAGACCTGATTTCACACATACCTGCTGGATATTAATTAACCACGGGAGTCCTTCTGAAGATGGCAATGTCTTCAGAAAACTATACAGTCCTTTGAGTTACAAATCTAAAAAAATAAAATTTCACAGCTTGCCAATAATAAGCCACTCCTGGGGGTTTCAGTATCTTTGTGTGCTTAGTATCCATCACACTCAAAAATATACTCATGGCCTTATTTGATCTCTCAGGCAATCCAGGGAGAAAACATTTTAGTAATCTAGAGAATCACTGTGCTTTGGATGGAGAATAAGCTCAGAGAGATGATAGTCTACGTTCTTTCTATTTATCTTTTACTTTTTCCTAAGGTAAGAGACATACGGAGTTCCCAAGCTGAGTTTCAGCAGGGTATGCAGCACCAGTATCATGGTAAAATTCCAGGCTATGGGAATGCTGCAGTGCTGGAAACACACCCTCCCCCTCCCTCAACTCTCCCCCCACCCCCGCTTCTTGTGGGCCCAGAGGAAGGTGTTCCTGCGGTTGCCTCAGATGTGAGAGTTATGGCCCTCTATCTCTTTAGGCATGGAAAGAAGGATATGAATTTTCAAATTTCCTAGTGCAATTGTAAAGGATCATCTGGGAGTGTCAAATAAAGCTTGTCAGGTGGTGAGTACTGTGAAAAAGTTAGTCTCACATGCAGCAGTGTGAAGGATCATCCCACGTGAGGGCAGAACACATTCTTGTTAGTACAGTGGATGATGTGTCTTGCAAGACAGCAGGGGTTGGACAGGCCTTTAGAAGAGCCTCTACACTCCCAAGTATTGCTCTGAGAACAGCATTTACTGTGCAGCTCAGAACAGAAATCACTTACTCAGGAATTACTTCTGACCTCTCTGAGTTGTGTTGAAAATGAACTTTGACAATCTTGTTGACTCTTCCAGCTTGTGCATTGTGCATCTGCAATGCAGAGTGAAAGCAATTTAGGTCTTCCTGATATTTTTAAATTTTTCTTCTTGCAAGGGCATAATTTATTCCAGGATAGGAGTTTCTGGCATTTTAAGTTGCAAGAATGTGCCCGACATTGTGAGACCCCTTGCTAGCATCTGGTATACATGTTATTTTATTCACAGAAGTATTGAATCAGTGAGTGACAAAGTGCAATATTTGTAGTTAAGAAGCTAGCACAAATAACCTATCACACAGAAAATTTTTACAAGAATATCAGCCACTGGGGTGAAGTTTAATTTCCCTATAAATTATATTTGGCTTAGTGAGAGCCCAAAACAGGCTAACCCCATGCCTCTGAAGCATCTTGGAGAAGACTGGGTAAATTGGAAGGGGAAAGTACAGTACTAAAGGGAGGAGATCTGGAAGCATGCTGGACCCCCATCAGCTCTGTTACAGCCAGTCAACAGAAGCCTCCTGCCTTGGAGCAAATACCTTAGCAAGGGTGGCATGTTTGTCTGGAGAGGAGGGATGATCTGGAGATGAAGGAGCATGCTGCTGCCCCAGAGAGAGGGCAGATGAAAGGAAATATGGACAGAACAAATGCAGAGTTTGAAAAGGACTGGCCTCTGGCACTCCTGGGGCATGTTTCCGTGTGAGTGAAGCACAGTAATGAAGTCCAGGGAGGTAAAAAGAGTGCAGCCAAGTCCCAGCTGGAAGAGTATGGAGCACACTATTTCCCAGATAAAAGTAGTCTCAGAATTTGCTTGGGAGTGAATGTGTAGTCTTCCATCGTTGTTGCCTCTGAACAAGCAGGCTGTGGAATGCAGACATCTATGTACCACCAAAATATATCCATAATCAGAGGGCATTGTGTGCTGGAGGGGTCTAAGTTCCAGCCTGAGAATAGAGAGTAGCTCGGGTGCATGGCAAAAACAAGGTTGGGCATTGAGCTCACAACACATTCCCTCATTTGTATGGATTACTCTTACAGTCAGTCAGTAGTAACTTAAAAGCCCTCCAAACAAAAAATTGGATAGTGACTGGAAGAATTCCCGCAAACTGGTGTCAGTGTATTTCATTCTTATCCCCACTGTTCAGCTGGGATCCTGAGTCATTGTCTTGACAGTAAAACAAGGAGTTGGCTTCTTACTCTGAAGGCTAATAATTACATGTTTCTGAAGTCAATGTTCTTTTACTTCATTTGGGTCACAAAACAGCTATTTGAGTTTTGTCAGGTGGAAGCCGGTAGGTTTAGATATAAGACAGTCAATGAGAAAAATTAAAAGTGGCCCATTGCCTCTTTTTCAAGCTCTAGATTAACTCTTAGTCCTGACTCCATGTTTTTCAGTATTTGAACTTGTGTTTTTATTTTGTTTGTTTTTAAACAAGTTTCTGTAAGCTCTAAATATTGCAGTGAGATGTTTGTAGTGTATGTGGTTTTCTATTACTGGGATCTGGGATTCAGGGGTAATCCCTGTGAGACCAGTATTGTTCCAAAAGCAGGAGAGCCAGCAAACCGGAATGTCACCTGCTCAGTCATTTTCAAATACTGAAAAATTCATATTGTTTTATCACTTCATCATATATTGCCCTCTGCATCCTTTCTGAGATCTATCAGATGGAATATATATTATTTATGCTTTTATTTTATTTTTACTGTGCATGTTTTTATCATCACTTTTTTTTCAGGTTAGCCCTACTCTATGTCACCTGAGCAACAAAAAGGAATACTTCTAATTTTGTTCTCTTGGAGGTTACCTCACTCTATTCAGCTGCATTAGACTCATTTGATGTGAACTTCAGAAAGAAAAGTATGGTCATATGTAGAGGGCCCAAGTGAGACCTGGTGTATGTTGTGACAGACGCTGTACACAGTGAGAAACCATTGCTTCTGCAAGGATTATGAGGAGGGAAGGGAGATGATGGGCATGTGATGGACAGAAATAGAATGGAGGTCTTTCCAAGGTGTGCTCTGAACTGCTTCCCCCCCATAGTGTCCCATGGAGTTCTGCTTGGTATCCTGCTGGACTGTTGAAAACTACCAGAGGCCTTAGAACAATGAGGGGCAAGTGAAATTCCTGAGGTTACATACATTTCTGTTCCACATTCTTCAAGAGGAAGGGAGAAATATAATTTTATAATCAGCATGATAAATCAATAAAGAGAGTGGTTATGAAGAGAGAAAGAGAACTCTCCTAATGGCTCAGTGGAAACAGAGTATGTGCAATGAACCGACAATGAAGAAATCAAGCATTCTGGAATCTCAGAGAGGATGTAGCTCATTAGGGCTTTTTTATTGCAGTACATTGTGTCATAGCTCCTAAGTACATACAGAGGGAGGAAATCCAAGGAAGTGGGTTTTTCTTCATGGGCATTCTGAGAGAATTTAAATGCTGAATATGTTATCATCTGACAGGCAGTACCTGCAGGCTGGACAGGAGTGGCATTCTGAGCTGATGGGGGAAAATATTTCAATCTCACTCCTTTGTTTGAGCTCTAGTTCCCATGAAAAATGGGACATACCATAAGATGTACCTGTTGTTTCTAAGTCAAGCAATCCCATTTTAGATAGAGAGGTACAGTCTTGTGCTTTTAAAGGGTGTTGCAGCTGAATGCATTTCCAAGCACTTGTGCTTGTGAAAGAATTACGTACTGAAATATGAAAGCAAATCCAAATAGTAATACAGTAACAGGTTTGACAGGATGGGGAAAATGTATTCCCGTTCCAATGGCACCCCACTGTGATTAAATTGCATCCATTTTAAACATTCATACAGCAGGGGTCCTGATTCCACCCTTCAGCTTCTAGGGAAGAGATTTTCAAAGGATTTATCACTTCCACAGTTTTATTGAGAAGGAGGTGCTGACAGAAAGAACTATCTTACAATTAATGAAGAAACTATTTCTGCTTCTCCTTTGCTAGCAGTGCTTCTGCAGGCTTCAATGAGCAGCACTTCCAACACAGTTGCTCTTCAGAAATACACAAAAATGGGTGAAGTAGAAGCTTTTGAGTAATCTACTGGCTGCTCCAAAGTCTCACATTTGCTTTTCTACATTGCTTTCTCTATGGATAAGGGAATATTTACTAGTCTTCCTTATATAAAATAGAATCATAGCTGTCACTACTGACACAAGCACAGGGGTTTTCCAAATTTATTCTTCCATTTTTAATATTGGTACACATGGGAAAAAAAATTAAAATCACATTTCATTATGATGTTGATGACATACAGTAAAGTTTGGCATTATGGAGTTTTTTTGTTGCATAGTGTTTCAATTTTTTTTTCTTTTTCTATTTTTAGTATAGTGGGTACTCATATATCAAATAATAGACTGATGACAGTGCAGAGATACCCACAGCAAGGCAAATGTTTAGCAACAAGTATTACAGCAAGTATTTATTTCTAGGCAGAAGAAGAAGCAGAGTTTAGCAATGAGCTGATATAAATCTGATGGCAACCACTACCTAGTCATGACAGCGATATAGCCGGAGTGCCATGGGGAGTCCTCTCACAATTCATCTTATGATGAATGAACTTTCTGCAGGTCTTGTCACAGTTGTTTGTGGCTTCTTGCTGTTTCACCCATTATCTCTGGAAAAACCCTTCTGGTGGGAAGGACTTCTCACCAGACATAAAAGAACAAGTGGAAACAAAGGACCCGTTTTCAGTAGTCCCATGTGTTGGTCCTGTGTTTCCCAGACCAGCAAAACATTGAAGAACAATAATGACTTTTCTTAAGGTCCTGATTTGTTCCTATAAGCATAGAAAACACTCGATAGAAGGTTTGTAGAAAAATAAAAAATTATTCATATAGTTTTTTCTGTACAGTTTTATCTTTTGTCCAAAAACCAGATACACAATCACTGTGTGCTTGTTAGTCACCTTCTGCTCTTATGGCCTTTTACAGCACATGGTTTCACACTTGCTGATGCAGGCAAGTAGACAGGCTACATAGAAATGTGACATAGGCTACAGATTATTGAGGGCCAGCTGGAGGAGAATGCAACTGGGGAAAAAAAAAAAAAGAATTATTTAATTGGGTAGAGAGAGATCGAATCTGTAGCAAATCCCATCTGAAATGAGTCAGGTGCCAAAACCCTGGCCTTGTCAGGTCTGCTCCAGTGCCCTTATAAAGGGCACAGGCCAATGCAGTGTAGCTCATGCCCTCCTGGGGGAATAATTAGGACAGCGTAAAGCACGATGCAGGTAGCACCTTCCTTTCAGGAGGAAACACAAAGCCCTGCCCCACTGTGCGGGTGAACTCAGTTTTGTTTCTGGTGATTGATGGCATGCCAGCAGTGCCAGGCCAGGGACTGCAGCCAGGTGATACCTGGCACTTCTTACCAGCACTGGTATCTAGCAAAAATGTAAGAGATAATCCCCTGAAGTTATGACAGAATGCTCCTGTCAGACCAAGTCATATATGGATGAGGCACAACTGACATTGGATGAAAAGCCAGGTGTAGAAATTCCTGTGGTGCTCTCTTAAAGCTGTGCTAACACGGGCTAGCTTTTAAAAGGCAATGTTTCAATCACACAGAAACAGAGAGATGGGGAAAGCAGCTACATTGGTGATGTGGTGGGTAGCTGGTGCTCCCTATATCCAAATCTTGCTCTGGTACATAGGTTAGGTAACAGCATGGGAATCTGTTTTGGGGCAGCTTTGGCAAACCCTGCAGCAGCATCTACTGCAACTTCCTCGTGTTTCTAAGACCTGAGATAAGGCAAAGCATTTTGTCTTGTTCTCAATAATGCCATTTTATTCCAGGCACCATTGCCAAAGCATCATTAACATTATTTCCAGAGGTGTGAGTAAATGGTGAAGAAGGGGCACCTCTTGTGGTGAGTGGGACTGGAGCTGAAGAAAGCAGTAGCTAACAACTTATTGCAGATAACTGAGCACTGGAAACCCTTTTTTTCTGCCATGTTTTCAAGATGNTCCCTGTTATTCCTGTTTAATCTCTGGAGCATGAGATGAAGCATTAGGAGTACTGAGAGGAGTATTCTCGTGTGTGAAAAAAAGAGGGCATGTACATGAGTGAAACTTTTGTAGCATCTTCCTTAGCAACAGGGTGAGGAGGGGCCAAAGCTTGGTTTCTCTGTGTTCCTGGAATCACCCAGGTGGTTAAGATGGAGAATGTGTTGAAGTATGTTGTGCCAAAGTCAAGGCTCTATTAGCTGGAGACTCTTAGCTTGACATTTTCTCCTCCCTTCTCTTGCCTTTCATTGATTGCTTGTCTTTCAGCGGCTGAGTCATGGAGTATCTTGAGGCAAAATCCAGGGGTTGTAGGGTCTGGTGTGAAAGAATTGAAGTTCTAGTATATGTCCCAGATGTCTAAAGGCAGCTGTCTTCTCTTGTATTTCAGTTTCTTCATGTATGTTTTTCCATCTAAGATATACTGGGAAAGACAAAGGATAGGGGAAGTTGTCTCTGGAGTTTAACCTTGTGTCATACATTGTCTCTCCTTTCGAAGTCTGTAACACTGTACTGGTCAGAAAACAAGAGTTCTCAGGAGCAAATCATGCCATCTTTGTGAGATCACTCTTGCCTTCAGATGTCCTTAAATTAATTATATGGCCTGGAGTAGACTTATGGGCCTGGGGCAGTTAGGGAAATATGATGGGAATGAGCACTGCTATGATGTGTGTGTGGATGCACATATGGATACGCGCATAAAGCTTTAACATGACCTCTTGGGTGTTCTGTTAGGTTGACAATGCCTTAGTAATGTACAGTAGTCCCATCACACTTTCTTGTAGGACACCGCTGTCACTTGTTTTCACATTTTAATAAGAATATTATAGAAGTGATGGAAGCAATTTTTGAGAACCCTTCTTATGAAGGATCTGTATCTGCATGTAAATCCATGTAGGCATCTGACTTTATGCTGTTTTCTTGATATTGATTGCCCTGGATTCTTCCAAGATAGTGGATTTGTAGGGCTTGTTTTTCTCACATCTTTTTATTGTGAGGAGGGAATTAAGTAGGCTGTAGGACATCCCTCCTGGGTATCTCTTCTGTCTTACCCTGGCTGGGTTTTGTCCATGTTTATGTGTCTCGGTCTTTATTTTGTTGCCTCTTTGCACTGTGTAAAAGCCATTTGACCTCTCAATTCTACTACATTTGTATCTGTCTTATAGAAACTGAATGCACTGTCTCCCTACCTTCATGGTGACTAACTTATTTAGCTCCATTTGCAGCTGAGTACTTTGATGCCTAATATAGCTATTTCAAGCTTTTATAGTATTGGCAAATTGCTGACTCAGAGAGAAAAAGTGGAGCTAGTTTTGAAAGGCTCGGAGATGATTTAAGAATGTTGGTCACATGGAGAAAAAAAATTACAGAATGTATCTTTATCCTTTCTGCCTGTGGGGATTAGCCACAAACTGAAGATGCAGAGGGGCAACAGATTAGGAAATAACCATGGTTAGTGATGTAAAATCTGCTGTCTGCTAGGAGCAGCCTGCAAGCCCCAACCACTGCTCAGGGACTTCCCAGTAGTGCGTGATAGAAATGAAATCCATGCATGTTTCATCTTGAGAAAAATTCTTCCCTTCTGCTTCTTGGCAGTGTCTTAAATGGGTTCTATAATGAATTCTTTAAAGTAATGCAGTTGTTAACTGTGCAGAAATTTCAGTGCACTGACCTCAGTGAATTATCAGAGGTAGGTGTAATTATTTGTAAAGTAATTCAGGCCTGGATTATGAAATATTTGTTCATGTCATTCTCTTGAAAAGAGAGGGCGTGCAGTTAGGATGGTATTGACCTTTTCTAGGCAGCTCTTAGATGTCAAGTAGGCGGAGGAAATGTGGAGGTGCTGATGTTGCCAACACGAACGTGGAAGCATAATGCCACTGAAGCAGAGGGTTATGGGAGAGAGGGGGCATGCACCTACGTACTGCAGAGCAGAGTAGTAACTTTTTGGCAGGAGGCAGAAATCACATCCATTTTGTTTCTTTGCTTGCGGAAGCAAGTGACGCTCCCGTGCAATAAAAGACAAGCAGTGGGTCTCTGTTTTCTAGCTCACTAGATGTGTAATGCAGGGGAGAAAGCCTGTGGGAAAAGTCATCAAAAGAGGGTGGAGGAGCTTACCCTGAAAAACAGGCAGGGCAGTGGGAACTGCAAAACCTGTTGAGCCCTCGTGGCAGAAGGCTGGGCATTGGTCTTCTTTGGAGGCCATGCCATAAGACAATTTGTGTTTCTTGCACACCTCAGCTCTGCATCAAAAACTGCCTCTTCAATCATTAAGGTAAAGGGAGAATGTATCCTCATCACCCCACTGCATCAAATCTCATCAGTTTGCTATGTTTTGGTAGCAGCTTAGATTCCTTTGTGCTGTAAAATTGAGTGGTTTGGTGTAGTGGTGGGAGTGCAGGAGTTCTGATGTTGCTTGGCCATGGTATGTGTCAAATGTACACAGATCTAATGCTGAAAGTTTGAAAAGTCATTTATCTTTTTCTCCGAAGGTCACTTTTAACTCATTTGAAAGACTTACAACAGTGGGCCTGCCCTCCCATGGTTGCCCTCAGGAACCCTTGTATTGCCTGACCTTTCTGCTCCTTGTCCATTCTGCTACAGGTGCAGAGTGTTCCATTCTTCTTCACAGCAAGGTCTTGGAAACTGTAGTATCTTTTCATGTCTTTCCCCTTCTAAATAATGTCACTGCATTTGCAAATCAGTCTTATTGTTATTCCTGACCTCAGTTCAGAAATTTTTGATTTTTGTTATATGTCTTTGGACTTTTTCTGGTTGGCCCACCAGTTCTTACAAACATGGGCTTGAAGATGCCTGCTCAAGTCTACAAACAGTGATAAGTAGTTGACATTGAACTGTAACAATGCAAAATCACTAAGAATTTTCAAATCACTTCATAGCAGACTGTTTTTGAAAACCATAAAATCAGCTAATATCTTTATCTGAAAACAAATTTTAATGTGCTCTCCACCATTTGGAAACCAATTATAATATATTCCCTACTCTTCTATATATACTAATGAAGCAATTTCCTCATTCGGCAACTGCCACAATCTGAGACTTTTCTCTGACTGCTTTTTCAAAATACTCTATACAGCCTAGAAGCACATTTGATTTTGAACACAGTGAACACACTGTGTTGCACACTTAACTGGGCATCACCTTCAAAAACATAAATGACATAGTAAACATTGCACTGTGCAGCTTAGCTTGTTGTTCTATGGAAAAACTCCCTACCCATTGGTAATGAGTTTTTCCTTTTGTGTATTAGTCTGGTTTTTAATGTTTTGTTTTGCTTTGGTTTTTGGGAGGGGGGTGCTAGGGGAGTTTTGGATTTTGTTGTTATTGTTGTTTGTTTGTTGATTGTTTGGGTTGGTTTTGGGTTTTTTTGGTTTTTTTCTGGAGCATAGCAAATCTGCTGCAGCTGTCAGTGGTGCAGCATTTTTGCATTTTTATTTTTCCCAAGGAAAAGCTGAGGAAGCATGAGCCTGCAGCTATACTTTTGGTTTCTCAGGTCCAGTGTGCTTGGTGAAAGGAGAGAAGATGAACAAATTAAATAGGCTTTGAATTTAAAACATTTTTTATTTCCATTCAATTAACAAATAATTGATTCTTTATTCAGACCATTTTTAGTCCACCTTTGATTCTGATATGTAGGGAATAGCAAAGCTTGTGCAGAATAGCTGTGCTAGAAAAAGTTCCTAAATGGACAAGCCCTGGAGTGTATGATCCATTCCATCCTCAGAAGGCTATTTTTACTGACAACTCTGTTCTGTAAAATCCCACCCTATCTCCTGGTTTGGCCAGCATTTTTTTCAGACCTGCTTAGAAATTTGCATGTTCTGGTATGAGAGAAGCAATTCCCTCTCTAGTTCCATTCTGCAACACTCCAGCATTTACAGTCTGTGACAGGAAATCATGTCACATGTCTGATTTGGTGACGGGTTTTAAAAATATCAATAACATCTTTAAAGAAATAGAAAAGCCCTCAAGTTTTAGTTTGGGTCCTTTTTTGTTTACCTCTGGGTCTGTGTACTTTTTTGGGTTCCAGTTTGCAAGACAGCCTCTACAGAAAGAAAAACTAGATATTTACCGTTAAATTGAAAACAAAACCAAACAAAATTAAACAAAACAAAGAAAAATAAACAAAACCCAAACAATAACAAACAAACAAAACAGAAACCTAGCACTCAAAGCCATATGGATCCCAATAAAATCATGTCAGCAGCCAATGCTGGCCTCAGTGTTTTATATGATTGCAGACATTTGAGTTTTCCATCAAATTGTTAAATTTAACAAAATCCTGTTTATGGTAGCTTATATGGGTTTAGATCTCCAAAGAAGTAGAGGAAGATCCTTATTTGCTAAAGGGATTTATTTGCAAAAAAGGCCTTAATATGAAGGCTGAGTTCTGAGTTGTTAGAGTTCATGCTAAAAGTCCATAATATCAGGTTCTGTTATGAGAAGGCTCTGGCAGAGTCTCCGGGTCAGAAGTCTCGTGTGGCAAGAGTCTGTTGGGCCCTGGTCTTCTTCCTCTTCATCCTCTTCCTCAGCTGCAATTTGCTCTTCTCCCTCCATCCAGGCATGCATGCATGCCAGCTCACCCCAATACACGGGAATTGTTAATTCCCCTGTATTATTAATGTATATTAGTGAATCAACCAATGAACTCAAAACACAATTCTAACCATACTTTTTTACATCTATCAGAAGTTCGCTTCTAACAGACAAAAAAGTGATGTTTATTTATGCTTATTTTCTATCTGTTCATGTATGTGAATCTGTCTTGTTCCTTCTTAAAAATGCAAATAATATTGCATGCAAACACTCAATCTTCTTAATGTAAATGGGTTTATCTTATTTTCTCCTAAAATGCAAACAATGGAATTGTTGGTATTGTTATGTCTTGGAGATATGCCACAGAACTAGGCAATAGGGATCGTCAGTTTCAATGGCTTTCTATTTTTCTAAGGCACTTAAAGGATTTCTTAAAAGACCTAGAGTACATTCTACCGACTTGCTCAAAATTACAACTAGAAATTGCACTTATATCTCCACTCCATATCCATGCAGTCCAACACATCTCAATTTCTTTAAAGGTTTTAATTCAATGTCTGTATCCCTTTCTTCCTCTGTGGAGTTCAAAAAAAACTCCTGCCTCTTGCATTCCAACAGCTGTTTGCTTTCAACTATCAATCACCATCAACAGCAGAACCAAATGCAATATTTTAAACACAAGTGTATCTTTAATGCAAATAATGAAATTTGGAACCTTTTGAACTGCTTCTGCAAATTCAAGTGGCTGATGTCAGCAATTATCTTGTATTGCTTGTTTAAAATGGTTAATGTTAGTTATCTGTGTTTTGCAGACCCATAGCTGTGTGACTTTTATAGCATAGACAAACATTTGCTGTTCAACATGCAGTTGTTGTAATAGCAGTTATTTCCAGATTATAATTACCTTTAAGGACATAAATTCTTGTCACCATCAAAGAAAAAAGTGCAATTTCACATGCACTACATATTCTAACAGTATTTCCAAAAGGTCAGATGCTGGCTATTTATAAATAATCTGAGCCAGTAATTATTGAGTCAGCTTTAGGTAGTTTTGCAAGGTGTATTTCAGGTTGTTTTTTCCATGGCTAAAATTATATTGGCTGAAGATTAATCTTGCTTCTTACGGAGGAACTCTGCCCAAGGATCATGGTTCTGCCAGCATTTGAGATGTAATCATAAAATCGTAAGTGTTGCAATTTTAGGTTGATTTCTTTGGCAGACAGTGGTTTTCAGACTGCCACAGGCAACTCAGTACTTTTGGATCATCCCTAAATTGACTGTAATGTTTGTGTCTATTTTGAAGATCATTGAGCTCTCAGCTGGTTTCATTGCACAGATGCCTCTGAATGTTTAGAAAAACCCACTCCAGAATATGCTGGCTTTTGTTAGAATTGCCTGAATACACATCTATATTGGAAAGCTAATTTGGACTACAACAGGTTGTGAATTAAAAACAGATTAGCTATTTTCAATTAACAGCTTAAATTGGCATCACTGACTCCATGTATATAGTGTAATGGAAGGCAAACAGATTATTTTGTTCACACAGAATAATGCTCAATAGGCAATTTCCCAGCATGTGCCTACATGGAGCTTATTGATCCTGAGTTTTTTTCTCTGGCTACCTTCACAAGTCTAACCTGTGTCTCTTTGGCATTTTTGTCTGTTCTTTTTAGTTGTTAGAGAGCATATGTATGTTTGTAGACCCACTGAAGTGCACACAGTGGAAGTGTTTTCACTGGTAAGCAGGAAACACTGAGCTGCATTTTCAATGGTCTCCTCATGGGGTTGTTTTTTGTTGGTTTTT
>VWZN01010104.1:112133-135910 GCA_013396955.1 Regulus satrapa | reverse complement strand
AGAGCATTCAAATTAATTATTTTTCTTACATATAGTAGACACTCTGTGTTCTTTGACACTGTTTGATTATATTCCCTTGGCTGACCCTTTTGTTGTAAAACAAAACCACAGTGACTGTTTTTATTGACTTTTTTTCATTACTCTAGAAGTCAGTCTCATTTTCTGTCATACAACTATGAAACAAACAAGACCATATCAATAAACTGGGTTTGTTTTTTTTTTAGCTTCCTGCAAGCTCCTCCCACTTCTTGACTCTTATCTCTCCAGGCAGCTGAGAGATGCTGCCTTTCTCTCTCACAGACCCTGGTGACTGCAAATTACTGTTTATGTCCATTTCCCAAGTAAGAACAAAAATAAGCTATCAGCAGGATATCTTGAAGCCTTAGTCTCTGCAGATGAATACTCATGCCAAAGCAGGTGACTGTCAATCACCTGCCATTTCATATGCTTCTTTCTTCTTTGAAATTTCTAAATGTATTTGCCCTGATCCTAATCATCACATCCAGAAACCTTATGGAGGCACCCAGAAACTGTCATAACAGATGAAACCAGTGTCCACTAAGCCAAGTGCCCTGTACAACAAAATAAATAGGGCAAGGACCTAGTGTTGCTTCATAATTATTGTCTGAATTTTTGTAAAGTAGTGGCTATGACACTTCTGAGCCAGAGATATGTGTTTAGAAGCCTGTCAGCACTTTATTACTTGACTGAAAAAAATTATCACTGCTCATTTCCCTGTGATGCTTATCTCTTCTTAGACGTCATATAATTCCTCAGCTGCCTTACTTTCTTTAACCTGAAGGGGTGGCATTTTTTGGAGTTCACACCTCTTTGCAAAGATGGATCAGAGACATGCCACAGGCACTGAAGTTTCAGCCTGTTTGAGTTCATACCCCGCAGGCAGAAAACTCTCGCAGAGAATACTTTGGTTTTGGTATGCCTAGAAGTCTTTCATACGTGCAGCTTTACTAGGCTGCACACGTAAACTGAAAGAAAATGCATGCAGGGAGTAGGCTGGCTAGTGTCACCAAATAACCCTTTCTGAGCTCTGGCTGGCAAAAATCAGGAACTGTCTATCTCAGTGGTTCCTTAAGTGAACTAAGAACCTGACACCATTCCACTTCTTTCACAATCCTTTTTATTTCTAATTTTCAATGTTCCACGCAGTGACATTTACAAAAAACAAAATCACGCAAAATCAACTCTACTTTCAAGGCTTCTCATAAGGAAAGCCAGAACATCAGAGTTTCTCAGACTTAGCCCATTTGTTTCAGATTGTTGCTCCTTGCAGGATGTGGTAGGTGGCATTCTAGCGGGGATCTGCTACAGGGCACCCAACCAGGAAGACACCCTGCACGAGTCATACTATAGACAAATAGAAGCAGCTTTGTGTCCACAGGCCCTGGTCCCCATGGGGGCTACAGCCATGTCAGTATCTTTTTGAGGGACAACACAGAAGAGCATTCCAGGAGGTTCCTGGAATGCATTGATGATACTTTTCTTCTCCAAGTGGTATGAAGAAAGTGATATGAAACGGTATGCTGGATTTTGTTCTCACCAAAAAGGAGAAGGGGCAGAGGTTCTAAAGGCCAAGGGTAGCCTGGGCTGTAGTGACCATAAAATGTGGAGTTTCAGATCCTCAGGGCAGTGAGGAAGGCACACAACAAGCTCACTACCCTGGACTTCATGACAGCAGATTCTGGCCTCCTCAGGGATTTACTTAGTTGAGTACCATCAGATAACTCCCTGAAGGGATGAGAGGCCAAAGAAATCTGGTTGGTATTTGAGAATCACGTTCTCCAAGCTCAGGAGTGAGGCATCCCCATGAGGAGGAAGTAAGGCAGAAATAGCAGGAGACCTATGTGGATGAATGAGGAGCTCCTGGACAAACTCAGACTCAAAACGGAAGATCACAGAGGTGGAAGCAAGGACAGTAGCTTTGGGGAAGTGCAGATATATTGTCTGAGCAGCCAGGGATCAGGTTAGGAAAGCTAAAGACCTGATTAAATTAAATCTGATCAAGGATATCGAGGGCAACAAGAAAAGCTTATATACATACATCAGTGATTAAAGGAAGACTAGGAAAAAACATGTGCCTCTCCAGAATAAAGCAAGAGACCTGGTTAATGGGATCATGGAAAAGGGTAGGGTGCTCAGAATGAAAAGGTGCATAAGTCTATTTGTTCTAATGAGAATCAGGCAAAAATCCAAAGGGAACTCTGGGAGAAAGTGGCTAAATCACTAACATTTTTGAGAAGTTGTGGCAGTTTGCTGAAGTTCTTGCTGACTGGGAAAGGGAAAATATGATGCCCATCTTTAAAAAGAGAAAAAAGGAAGATCTGTGGAACTACAGGTTGATAATTCTTGGCTTTGTGTCTGGCAAGATTATGGAGTAGATCCTCCTAGAGACTATGCTAAAACACATGGAAAATAAGAATGTGATTGGTGAGAGAAAAAAAGTGTCTTCACTAAAGACAAATTATGCCTGAGAAGTTTGGTGGCCTTCTATGGTGGGATCACAGAGGTAGTGGATGAGAAAAGGGTGACTGATGCCTTCTAGCTTGATCTATTCAAAGCACTTGGCAGTGTCCTACGAAGTATCCTTGTCTCTACACTGAAGAGACATGGATTTGATAGATGGACCACTTGATGGATAAGGAATTTGTAAGAAGAAATCAGCTGATGGTCTTTGCTTCCAACAGGGCTTTGCCAGGAGGTTTTTTCCCAGGAGTTCTGGAGGGAACACCTTGCTGCTTGTGTTGCCCTGGCCGCTCTCAGGAGGCCAGGAGGTCATTGTGCAGTTTTGGGAGACTGAAATGAAAGGCTGAATTCTGGCTTATGGTCGAAGAGGGGCTGAGGAAATATGCGTCTTCTGGATGTACATTTCCAGGATGCCCAGTTGTCTGCTAATTTTCAGGGGCTGGATTTACACTCATCTAGCACCCTGTAAACTATGCTCCCATCTTTTAAAAATTGAAGTAGGTAACTCCTGTTTCATTTCTAGAGCAGAAGGCTATTTACTGAAAGAGATTTTAGGAACTACAACTCCTCTGTATGTCCTTTGTCTTGACTTTTATGTCTGCATCTTTTTTGCTGCTTTGATTCCCCTGTAATTCTATCTTGCATTTTGCGTTGTTCACTCCATTTAGCTCTGGTTAAATTATACAGAGAACTTCATGTGAAACCAGGCAGAGAATGTAATAGATAACCAAATTTGCTCTTTTTTTTAGCTGGTGGAAAGTAGCTCTCTTGAAGACACCGTAGCATCTGTCAGTGGTTATTCTTTCAAATGTGTGGCAGGTAAATGCTGACATTCAGTATTGCTAAATACCTCTGTCACGGCTCATAAAACTATGCAGGTTGGAAGGACCTGTGGAGGTTGAATCTGCCTCCTCCTCCTCAATATTAGTCCAGCTGGTTCTCTACACAGTGACCAGCTCCTTTTAAAAATAGCTCCAAGAATTGAGAACCCATGACGTCCCCAAGACTTTGTTACAGTGGCAGTCTTCCTCTTTGGGGAAAATAAAAAATCCTAAATTTTCACATCCTGTGTTGCGTCTTGTATCTGATGGCTCTCATCCTTTCTCTGTGCATCTCTGAGAAGAGTCTCTCTCCATCTTTTCTCTCCCTCCCATGTGGTTGATGAGGAGAACAGTAGGGCCCCGTCAACCTTCTCCACTTAACCTTGCTTTAAAAATCATTACCTAGCATAAAGAAATGTAATTCTAATAGCTTTAATAGTTTGGATTCTGAACAGGAAGGGATCAAGTTTTCAGGCTTTTATGCACAACTAAAAAAGCTATTGTTCTTTTTGTCTGAACTTCTAATTGTTTCTATAGCCAGTGGTTCTCTACTTTTCATTTATATAAAGAGGCTAAGTTGTAAATAAGTGCATTTAGAAAAGGAAAGAAAATTATAACAGTTGCTGAAATGATAAATGCAGTTTTAATTGAAAGTGTTTTTGTGGGCATATAAACATATTTCAGTATGTAGTATTGCTTCAGGACTTCTGAAATAGTTTACAGTTTCCCTAAAGAAAGGAAAAAGAGATTCACAAAGTCAAAAGAGGAGTGTTGACAAATGACTGGCAATGAACATTTTTCAGCAGCACTGAAAATATACGATATGTGTTTATACCTTAAACAAACACCACTTTTGGTTTCTTATTTCTTGCTTTGAAGATGCAAACCTTCAAGAGACTCACAGAAAGATATGGTGGCAAAATGTGTCAACACAGCATTTGAGCAGAGAGGCTTCTACAAGCCTTGTATTTGAGACATTTCAGTTTTAACATGTGAAAAATGTTTCAAGAAATAAAGACTTAATTAGAGAAGTAGTGAGTTATTGAAAAATGTTGAACAGTGACAATACCTTTGTAAGGAAGCAAAGGCAAGAAAAGGAGAGGGTAAACAACCTGTGAAGGATGAGTGTTAAATAATATGCAATTAGAGAAATCAAAGCTATTGTGCTAAGAAAAGTTACCAACAGCCCAAATAGAGGCAGGAGATCAAAAGGGCTTGGAATAGAGGTGGGCAAGTTCTGGGAAAAACTTTATAAAAATTAAATACCTTAGACATGGTTTCTTACAAAAACATGGAACAAATGAAGCTGAGGTAGGTAGAAGGACGGATTTAAATACATTTGAGAAGGCTGCTTTGGAAAAAGCAAGGAAAATAGCACTGAAGAAAGAGTACTTCAGAATAGAATGTGATCTTTGAAGAAACAATAGGCCAGTGTTTCATCACTTCAGTTCCCTCTCATTGAAAGAATGTGGGTTCTTGTCGCATGTAAAAGCACAAGAGAACAAGAGCTCATGACCAAATTCCTTTTTTTTTTTTTCTTATTTTAGCAATACTGAAGAGTCTGAATGTATTTGTACTGTTGGTTCTTTTTAATTAAAATTTTTTGCAGGCTGACATATAAATAAACTGTAGCATACAAATAAGTATATGAAAGCTCCAAAGTGACTGAGATCTTCAGTCACAGTAACTCAAGAATATTAAATTAAAACTTCATAATACACCAGAATTTGGTGAAGTTACCCTATATCTTGCTTTAGCTGATTCTGCTGCAAGGTAGAGATTATAAAACTTAAATTCCTCCTCAGTCTTTTGACTTTCAAGACACAAATTTCTTCAATACTATTCCTCTGCATTTGTATAAATGGGTGAAAGTCTGCCAGCAATAACTTGGTATTAATTGTTCTTCAGTTGGTATAATGAGTGTTTCTAGATGGTATAACACTTATGTGTGCATTCTAAGCTTCTCAAATGAGGTTTATTGGTATGTGTCCTTTCTGAAAGATCCTATAACAAATGTGAATGCTGTTACACAGAATCAAGGAATGTTTCGGGTTGGGGGGTAACCTAGAGATAAACTCCCCTGCCATGAAAAGGGACACACACCTTCCACTAAACCAGCTTGGTCAGGATCCCATCCAGCTTGGCCTTAAATACTCCCAGGGATGGGGGATCCACAGTTTCTCTGGGCAACCTGTTCTGCTGCCTCACCTCTATTAAAGAAATACTTCCTAATATCTAATCTAAACCTATTCTAACCTAAACCATCTATCTTCATTATTAGGTAATGTATATGATCCAGTCAGATTGTATGAGAACTAATCAGGAAGGGAGCTAAGAATTCAATAAAGGAAGTGCTTATTATAGCATGGTATTTAGACTCCCTCACTGTTGCCATAGTAGCTGGGTTGAAGGAGAGATGCCAGGCTCCTTACTTCCTCACTGGTAAAATCTTCTACTCTTTACACAGCAAGTGCCACTGATGGTCATGGTTTCACTATACTGCAGCAGCAGCACAGAAACTTTGTTAAAAACTCCATGACCCTATCCAATTCCTTGAATTGCTCACAGTATAACACATATATACCCAATGGTCCTACATCAGCACTTCAGAGAAGGCAGTAAGAACCAAAAAGTGGAGAACCAGATTGAAAATGTAGAATTTCAGCATTACCTGAAAGGTCAAAATGTGTGGACTCAAATGCTTTCAAACGGAGAGGTTCTCAGCACCTCTGATGCCTCACTTACAGAGCAGCACATCTGGAATCACATCTGGAAGAACATCAGAACTGTCTGATGCCTGTACCTCTGCACCTTCTGAGACAGGGGTTATTCCCTCCATAGCAAATTCACAAATGCAATCTGCAAAGGAGACACATGTTCAGGTTAATAACACAGACCTTGCTGGCCTAAATGTCAGAGAGGATTTGAATTGCACTTTTCCAAGGGTAAAGTTATTCCTAATTAGAAATGCTGTGAAGATACTTTTCTTCTGCTGCATCCAGTGTCGATTAATGAACAAGACAGCAGGTATCACATACTCATGTATGTGACATCCTGATCTCATCATATGTGTCTGTCCTTACAGAGATACTGAAAGATAAACTCACTCTTGACAGACTGATCTACAAAGGTCTGATCTGCTAAGATCTGCAGTTGTCAGTGAAGTTCCACACAAACTTGGTGCAATAGGATCATGTGTTCTACAGCTTGCTTGTCCTCCACCCTCTTTAATGATTCCTGTTACAAAAATTTCCAGTGGGCTGACACTCAGACAAAGCAAATGTGATACTTTGGAAGGACTCTAGGCAACCATTTTTCCCAGATTTTGGCTGTGAGGTGTATTTGAGTGCATGAAAAGTGTGTGTGTGTTAGAGGGGGAGAAGTTTACATTAAGAGACTGTGCTAAAAAACAGTAGATGGTGTCTGCATATCTGTTCTGTGAGTTTATCTAAACATTCTCTTTTTCTCCCCTTCCCTTCCTTCTTTCCCTTCTGCTGTTTACTGTCAGGAAGGGCCACGTCTGAAGGGCCACTTCAGTACAGCCTCGCACCAACACAGACGGACGTCAGCACCAGTTCCAACTGTGAGTCAGCTTGCAATTGGGCCATCCTTTGAAGCAGTGTTGGTTTATGTGCATGTAGAAGCTGCAAGAACTCTGCAGAGGACTTCCAGAACAGGGGGACAGTAGGTTTGTTAGCCCTAGCTCCCTCTGGTTGGAGTAGCGTACAAGTTTTTGATATCTTACTAAACAGCATTGGATAAATGTAGCTTTTCCTGAAATGCACAAGGATTCTGATATGTGAGCCACAGTGCCAGAGAATTTTACCAGCAGAATGGGCTTTTTGAGCTGGATACTGTTCAGAGGAACCTGTCCACCAAGAAATCTTAGAACACCTATCTGACTAAAGAAGAGGCTGGAAGTCATGTCCAGACATGTTATTTTCACAATTAGAGACAAGAGCTGCCAGTCTCAGATATGTGTAGGTTAGCACTGTTTAGGACAGGTAAAGAGACCTTGCTTTCAGTTTTGAAGTGCTTGAGGTATTCTGGCTGCCATCATTTTGATTCTCTGCAGGAGCACCTGCAAGGGGGAAGGCAAGACCTTGCACAGTTCTCTCTCATTTTGCATGCCCATAAAGTTATCCAACATTTGTTGGATAACCCACTGATAACCCACTTGACCAGTGGGTCATGCTCCTGATATATGTGTTGAGTGAAGATAGTCCTTATGAAATTGTAGAACAGGGAAAAATTTCATTACACAGAGTAAGTGAAAAATTACCTCTCTCTTCACTTCTGAAAGGTACTCCACTTCCATATTTTATTCATGGTGACTTTTCTGGTCCCAACAAGCCTTGTCCCAGCATCACAGACAAGGTAACTGGGGAAGAAGATAGTGATTTAAAGAAGAAGTGGATAACTGTATCAGCTGCAAAATTTGAGAGGGTGTGATGGCAAATGCAAAGAACAGCAGAACGCAAAAAAAGGGAAAAAGTCTTTAATACTCCTGCATTCCCAAGAGAGTAAAGTAAGTTACTTTCTCTGTCAGGGACTGAGAGAGTACTGGTTGAAGATTGTTAGAGCTGTAAAATTTGTATCATCTCACTCATGGAAAGACAGTAAAAAGCAGTTACACCCTACAGTAACCCTAAGTACATTGAAGAGATTAACACTGTTTTTTCTAGTTGCATTGTCCACAGCAGAGTTCTAACATTTTTCATTATTCTACTAAAAACTTTATTTTTGATATATATACATTTAGATACAGTTTTTTTATGAATATACTTAGTAAATATATTAATTACTTAGTAATATATTAGTAAAAATCTTGCTCAGAAACTGTAAATGACTAATAATATTATCATATATTATGCTGTATTCTGTTTTTATGCTGCTCGGTGATCAATGGAAAATCACAGTACAGACCAATGTCTGACTGATCTGTGACTCTTAAGCAGAGAATTTCTTCAAACCATACTTTTGCATCTCAGACACTTGAGTGAGTCATGCTCTGTTTGTCCTGCCTATTAGTTTTCTTATGATTTGTTTAAGTCCCACAGTTCCTGCAGTCTGATGGCCACTTCTGTAAACTATTGTTTTGAAATGTTGATATCCTGGGCAGTGCATCAAAACAGATGGTTTGTCAGCTGTATCAAGCCTGTGAGCAGTTCAGTCTGTCAGTAAGCATGTGGACATGAGATCAACAGGAGATCACTGTTAAATTGCAGCACTCAGTTAAGGAATCTGTGCTTGAATCTGTACCAGATGGAAGTGATTTTTAAAAAATTTTAAATCTCCCAAGGATGGGAAGATGAGTATGGACAGAATTCAGGCAGATGCTTCACTTGTCATAAAATACCTTTAGCAGTTAATGAGTTAACCCTAAAACTCTGGGATTATATTTCTAACAGGTTTTATTAAAAAAAAAAAAAAAAATTAAACAGGCTACAGCCTCAGATAAGTACAGCCCCATAGTTTGGGAGAAAATTTGTTTCAAAGCAGGTCTTGGGTCTTAAAGTCTAAAATATTATTAAACATTATCCTATTCCTCCTTTTAGTTTTCCTGGTAGTCCATCCTGTACTTGTCTAGAGTAGCAGTCTATTTCTGGATTTTTGTTTTTTTCCTTCTTATTCAAGTTGTTAGAGCACTTAATCCAACTTCAAGATGGATTGTCATTGCATCTCTTTGCACAGTGATTGATTTTGTTAATGTTTGTTGTGGTTTCTCTGTACTAAGAACAGTTTGAAACTGTCCTATGTGGGGGGAAAATTCAGACAAGAAAAGCAACTGCCTAGCTGTACCAAGCAGGGGAGATATTGATCAAGGCTGTTCAAAACGTTTGGCTAATGAATATCTTTTTTTCTCCTCCATTCATTTGTAGTCTTGTTGAGCCTCCTAGCTGGACATTGGACTTGCACAGCTTTGTGTTAAAATTATTTTAGTCAAGCAATTAATGAAGTACCTAAAGATGCTTTTAGGACTTTATTGTAATTATTATTAAGGGTGCTTTCCTTTGAATGACAAGCCTTGTACAAACAAGAAGAGATAGACTATCTAGGTGGACAGACTAAAGGGCGAGAAAAAGGAAGGGGTCCAAGCCATCTAAGCCTTGTAACAGTGTCAAAATCTCCAAGAGACAGAAAAAGGGGATGAGAGAGGGAATACAATCCTCCATTCTTGGAGATTCTCAAAATTTTGCTATAAAAGGCTTGGAGCACTCTGATTGAACCTGGAGTCCATGCTTTGAGTAGGGGTTGGACTACACGTCTTCTAGAGTGGCCTTCCAAACAGTGTCATTCTTTAATTCTATTGTCTGGGGTAAATTCAGTAACAAAGTCCTGTATTTAAACACCATATAGCCTGATACTTAATCTAGCACCTAAGCTGCAAAAAACATCCTCCGTCTTTGGATTTAAGCTCCATTATGCTCCAAAACCAATATGTCTCCTTAAAAACCACCAGATGAACGTTGTCTTCTGGTGGCATGCAGTGGACAGAGGAAGAATGTGATGTGATTTTTTTCGCCATTAAATTTAAATGAAATCTGCTATGTATATAAAGCAGCTAAGAATTTAGGAACAAAGGTCTGGAAATGGATCTGACAATCACAAACAGGTACAGAAATCTTCCTCCCCATAAGACTGACACTGACTGAATTTTTTTAAAGGACAGAAAGACAAAACTGTCCTTTTACAGATGTCCTGGGGATCAGAGCTAGAGGCATCTCACTCTGACTGCGCTGTTCCTGTTGTGTAGCTAAATTGTATGGGTGAGGTCCTGGGGCTGTCAATCCAGTTAAGTCTGCACCAGTGTTTAGAAAAGAAGGAGATATTCTCCAAAGGCTAAATGCCAGAGACTTTGATGTCACTTTGTAATAAAGTCCTGGACTCTTTCAGTGGAAAGAAAGTATTTTTGCATTAATGTAATGACTTGTGATATAACATCTATTACTCTTTTACTGTGTGTTTTCAAACCCTGAGTTCCCGTTTAGTTTTGGTGGACAACAGATTTTTTTTAGTTCCAAATGTTTTTTGGGATATTTATATTTCTGTAGTGGTGGCAATCTAAGCCAAGAGATCATTATAAATTCCTGCTGTGGAGGAATAAGCTTTTAAATATTACCTGAGAAAGGGTCTGTGGGGAAAGGTAATAGCAGATGTGCTCTTATACCAACTGACATAGATGTGAAAACCAGAATTTTTCTGGGACACTAGCCACTGTGCACATCTGAAACAGAAGCAATAAATTTTCAGCTACCATTTTGCATTATGAGTTTCTTGGCTCTTGTATTTTTCATCTTAAAATCCCTGTTCAGAATCCACTGAGGCTGCTTGGGTGTCTGCTGTTTATTTTAGTGGGTTTGGGAATAAATATTACATCAGCAAGATTGATGATTGTAATTAAATTTATAACCTTTTCTGCTTTTTTCTTGTTATCTATATACACTTGGAAGTTTTTTCTTTGACCATTCATTAAAACCAAACTAGTTGCCTTCCTGAGACATGCCAAAATGTTTCTGCAGTCTGCTAAAGACTGCTAGTTCTGCTGGCAGATTTCATAGGGAATATTTGGAAAATGAATCTATATTGCCAACAGCACTGCTGCCATCTGATTGTGTTATTACAAGAGGTAAACTCTTGTCCTTTCTATGCTCTGACTTACACACCAGATCCTTTGATTCTCTCCACCTCGTAATCATGTCTGTCACAATGCAAACTAGATACAAAATCTTCACAGGAGCATCCTGTGCACAATTTTAGCTTAAGCAATAAATAATTGCCCAGTGTTTTCTATGGAAAAATTTCATTTCATGACAGCTGGAAATTTCAATTTGTTGTTTTTGTTCTAGTTAATGGGAGCTGCAACAGAAATGTCAGTCTGTTACATACCATGGTGGCAAGATCTGCAAGCAGCAGAAAAACAGCAGCTCCTGAGTGAGAGGGTCAGGGGTCCATGTGATGCAGTTTTTAAGGACAGTGGGATGGCTAGACATCAAGCGTTTGCAGTTACAGATTCCTAAAGCTTGTGAGGTTTTATGTACATCAACATCTTTCGTGTGAATTTGTGAGATGACAAGGATATAACATCAGTGATCTCTTTCTGAGGTGACGACACACACCACTTCTGGATTCCATCCCTCAGGTTCCTGTAACACTAAAACAACATGGTAAGAAGCCTGCTTTTTCAGGTGGGGGGAACAGGCAGAGGGGGTGGCAGAAATCAGGTAAAAGCTCGTTCCAGCCCTTGGCAGGAGACTGTTACCCTTGGCAGGTAAGTCAGGAGAGTCTCAGCAGTGTCAGTACCACTGCAGGGTGAGCCCCAGCAAGACATGTTTACTGCTCAAGATGGGGGGACAGGGAAAAAGCACTCATAAGGTTCAGAAAGAGNTATATATATATATATATATATATATACTATATAATGTATTTCAGAGATATTCTGGAGCCTGTTTCATGGGGAAATTAAAAAAATAGGATCTGAATTAATTTGAAATGCATTTATTATGCAGAATTAATGTGTGGGCACTTTAACTCAGAAATAAGCTAAACTAAAATAGAGGGTTAAGTTCAGAAGCAGAATATATAAGACAATGAAGACAGAGGGAGAACTTTCCTTCATCCAAATTTTATGAAAAGCTCATGGAGATGAATTGCTATAAAACATATTCTTAGCCAGTAAAAACGAGGTTTATCCAGTGATTTGATTGAAGTGTTCAGTAGGGTAGAGATTTGTGCTTAGCAGGTATTAGACATGCAGTGTGTAAGTGTCCAATAATTGGATAGAATGTAGGAGAAGGGCATAAACTGCAGAGTTTACTTTTAGATCTAGTAAAAATACCTTTTATTTGTCCTACTTTATATAAGTATTGTATCCATTGAGTGAATGCTCTTGCATCTGACTTTNNNTTTTCATTTGTGAGAGTGTTTTTTATTTTGTTTTTTTTTTTTTTTTTTTTTTTTTTTTTGTGGTAGGACAAACAGGAGATGATGGAAAATATAAAATAGAGTGATTTAAACATGGACAAATAGATATTTCTGCCTCAAAATATAAGAATTCAGAGGCAGAGACAGAAATTAAAGATGTTGGGTTCACATGTTATGAAACTGTGGAATCCACTGCAAAGGAAAAATCATGAAGCCAAGGGTTTTGCTAAATTCAAAGAAGCATTAGTAACTTACATGAATTGCAAGAATGACTACAGAAGTAATAATTAATTATGATGAAAATTCTGGGAAGAATATTAGATACTGTGCTTTGATTATTATTCTAGTCTCTATCAAGATGAGATAACCTAGCAGACAGGCAATGTGCAGTAGACAGAAAATTAAGTGAGAAATGTCTGAGATTAGTGTCTGAGACATAGGATTTAGAAGGCAGTGGGTCATATCCTAGCTATCACTTGATCTAGCTTCCTTTTTTGAACTTCTCCCTCCTCATTTTGTCTGAATTAACCTTTCAGGTGTCCAGCTGCTGATGAGTAATATATTCTGATCATACTGATTCTGTGAGTCAGGAAAACTGAATTTTTAATGCCACTTGCAGGAGTATCATGTTGAGCTAATCATGCTTGGAGCCTGAATATTGTCAAAAATAACAGCGCTGAGAAAACAAGTGAATAGGCTTAACTCTCCGCCCAGTGTGAGGTCAGTGATCAAGATGTAGAGTTTGAACTGTTCAGTACTGCCACAATAGCAGTGTTCAAACTTATTAGCAAGTTGAAAAGCAATTTGCAATACCCATGCATCTTGTACAGGAGCAAGTTGGGGAAACTCAGAGGGGGGTTTGCTTTAAGGATCTTTAGGGCTGCAAATAAAATATATATGCATTCAGGTCTGCTGGTACACATTGTGCAACAGACTTTCTCCTCAGTGAAGAAATCAATGGAGTCAAGGGATCACAACGGGAGAAAACGCTGTTCTTATTCCATGATTAATAGCTGAAGAAAAGTGAAGGGGTTTATAAGAGAAGGAGCAAGGAATCACAGTGCAGGTCATTTCACATGTCAGACCTTTCACATGTCCACTCAGATAGTCCATGATAATGGACATAGAATCACAGAATCATAGAATCATGGGATGGCCTGTTTGAACGGGAACTGAAAGATCATCTAGGTCCGACCCTTACACTAGACCAGGTTGTTCAGAGCTCTCTCCAACCCAGCCTTGAATGCTGCCAGAGATAGGGCATGTAAGTTATTATATTTAACACCATTTAAACAGGCAAGATGTTTAGATCGAGTTCAAGATGTTGTCTCCAACATCTGGTATTACCCAATTACATTTGTCCGATGCCTTCAAATTCTATCTTTGCTCAACATCTCTACATATTTGTCCTATAAATACAATCATTTAAAGCTGTCCAAAATCTAGGAGGTCCATACTTGCCCCAAAATCCAGCCATGCTTCCCTGATGCCTCTCTTTTGTCATTCCTCTTATTCCTTCAAGTACAAGAACTGGCTGAAAAACTAGTCAAAACTACAGGGATAGTTTTCAGTTAAATCAATGGATCAACAGCAAAAGAAATAAATGGTTAGTGTCTTTGCTCAGGAAAAGGCAGATATTTCAGCTCAGCCCTTACTAGACATTAAAGTAAAAATGGGGAAGGCCCAAGTGTGGGGAAAGGCTTGTACATATGGAGAGTTTAGCTGTGAAGTGCAACACCATAGAACTCCATCGTTTATTGTTTAGTCCACACTACTGATGGAATAGCAAGAACAATTCAGTTCATTGCAGGAGGCATTATTGTGATGCTGGTGAGGCACTGGAATAGGTTGTCCAGATAATCTGGGGATAACCCATCCCTGCATGTGCCCAAGGCCATGTAGGAGGGACTCTGAGCAACCTGGTCTAGTGTTCTGACTCATGGTAGGGGTATTGGAATGAGATGATCTGTAAGTCCCCTTCCAACCTGATCTCTTTCTGTGTTCTTAAGGGTCCCTGCCAACCCAAAACATTCTGATTCTATTATTATTGGAATATGTCAGCACATAGAAAAGGCTCAAGCCCAATGCTTGGGGATATTTCACAGGACTGCCTTCCCAACAAGACGACTTTCATTCCATTCCCATTAGAGTGCCTGTTGCCAAAAAAGTACAGTCTGAGCCTATTTCTTGTACTGCCCCCTGCTATGGAAGAAGAGACACTACCTCATTACAATCTCCTTTCAAGCAACTGTAGAGAGAAATAAGATCTCCCCTGAGGCTTCTTTTCTCCTGGTTAACCACCTCCAGCTCCCTTAACCACTCCTTATATGATTTGTGCTCCAGCCCCTCCACCATCTCCATTGCCCTTTTTGGACATACTCTGGAGATGAGAGGCAGACTACAAGCCAGGCCATAGCTACAGTAACAAGCTGCAATGATAATCCAGGATATAGCTTTACAGAATGTTGAGACCTTAATGTAAAATGACTGCAGTATGTTCTGTCACCCTGTCACCAGCATGAGTGATATGGAACTGTATCTTCTTCAGACTAAGTTGAGAAGTCAAGGTTGCCAGGTTTCTATCATGTCTTAAGACTGTTAGGATGAGCTAAGGATTCAGCCCCGAAATTTCTTGTCCTCTTTCCAGTTGATGCACGGTGGCTTCTGTTTTGCTTGTAGAGAAATAAATCACTTATCCTCTTGCTAATTCCTTTTGTGTTGGGTTTCAATTTCCTCTCTGATACTGAAGGTTACCAGCAGGTTTGTGCCCAGCAGGCATCAGTTGGCATCTGTTCTGAAATTCAGACCACATAGCTGTGCCCTCAGTTTCCAATCTTTGGAAACCTGAACATACCATGATTAAAATAGACTGCAAACAGATGCTTGCCAATAAAGAGGTTCTGTTTTCTTGTACTATTTTCTATTTGTGCTTGAGGATTTGATCACAGTCTAGTGGCTAATCATTTCAAGAGTTCAATGAATCTCCTGGCCTTGATGTTTTGGCATAGCCATAATAGCTGGTAGGTTTAATTGGTGGAATTTTTATACTCAAACCTCACTGACAAGTCAGAACTGTCCAGCCACCATATCACAGAATCACAGAAGGGGTCAGGTTCAAAGGGACTGCAGTGGGTACTTTGATCCAACTTGGTACAGGATGGAATCCAGATGGTTCTTGAACATCTCCTGTGTCAGTGTTCCAGAGGCAGATTCCACAACCTCTCCTGGCAATCTGCTCAGTTATCTGCACAGTAAAGTTCTTACCCATCTTCAGAGGGATCTTCCTGTGCATCATTTTCCCATTGTCTGTTGTCCTATAGCTTGGTGCTTCAGGTTCTTACAGATGCTGATGAGGTCCCCTCTCAGTCGTCTCTTCTTGAGGCTGAACAGGCCTAGCTCCCTCACCTTTCCTCTTTAGAGAGATGCTGCAGTCTTGTAATTATCCAGAAGCTCCACATCTCTCTTGTACTGAGCAGCCTGGAGCTGGACAAGCACTTCAGATGTGCCTCACCCGGGCAAGATCACCTCCCTCTGACAATGCTCTTTCTAAAGTACTCCAGGATTCCACTGCCCGGCTCCTCCACATGGGCACACTCTGCTGGCTCATGGACAGCTTGCTGTCCACCAGGACCCCCAGGTCCTTCTCCACAGAGCTGCTCTCCAGCAGGTCAGCCCTAGACTGTGCTTGTACATTTTGGTTTAATCTTCCCCATGGGCATTTGCCACAGAACTGGCATCAAAATACCTGCCCTGGCAAACTCTCCTGCTGTGAATTTGACCAATAAGGACATCCCTATTCCACAGGGCATGAAAAGAACTGTAGAGTTGGCTGTTCGCACACAGCACTGCTTATGCATTGGGAAATTAGTCCTTTGGCTTCTGGATGTGGAAAATCTTGCTTAGTGCAAAATTTTGAAAGGATTCTTCACTTTTCTTTCTTTTGTACTGATTGAACTTCAGTAAGCAAAGGTCAGTAAAGGTCTGTATAGCCAAACAAAATGATCTTTACAAAGAGGTGGCTTGAAATTTCTTCTGACAGCAGGCAAGAGCAGGTCACTTCATATGAAAGAAAAAGTCAGAATGGGCCAGACTGAATCTGGAAGCATGTGTCCAAAGTAGACTTTTTAATTATCAACTGTGCACATGCCTCCAAGGTGAGTTTTGTGATCCTGGCTCAAGACAACCAAGGGAATAGTGTCTCTCTTCCTGCAGCCTCAGGGCCTGCCTTTATGCCAGTCCTCACAGTACAGTTGAGGGCACAAACCAGAACAGCCCTGATGTCCACTCACCCTTACACTGTTGTAGATCAGGAGTGACTCCCTCCACGGCAAGACTGGTGCCAAGTCTCCTCCCAAATTTCAAAATGCATGCACAGGTCTGCAGGTTCCCTGCCAACATCTAGCTCAGCAACTGAGGTAGAACTGCAGCATAAGCCACACCTCCCCTTATTCCTGCTGTGGGTGCACTGGAGGCACCCACATGTATGTGTCTATTTTCCTGACTGCTCCATTAAATCCTTAAATCTTGCATCAAGAATGAAAGTGAGCTGCAGGAAAAGCTGAAGTTGGCCAGGCATATGTTTATAACAAACACATCTGGGTTTTTTCAGTAATTCTGGATGAAGTTGGATTTTCAGCCCTTGTTTATTAACGCTCTTAGTTTATGTTTTTGTAAGGCCAGTGTTTCCATGAAAATGAACAGAAATTACAAAATGATAGAAATAAAATAAGGAGAAGAAAGCTAAGCAGGGTGTCAAAGTACCCTGGTCCCTGGGACCTTCTTTCAGGGATTTTCATATTACTGAAAATGTAAAAGAAGGGATGCAGGGAAGCTGCAAGGAGCAAGGACATATGGTATGATGCTTGTAGCTCTTAGGTGTCTTGAACTTTCAATGTTTGGGTCAGAAGTGAATAATTTTAGGGCATGTGAGTGAACACTACGTGTTACAACAGTTTTCATGCCAGCAGGCATTTTGTGCTTGGTAAGAGAATTTGCATACTATTCTGACACAGTCCATCTCTATTTCTTCATAGATGAGCTTATAATAAGTATCCCTGTGTCACAAATACCATCTTAGCAAGTAACTTTGGTGGTTCATAAATTATGCCAGATATGGTATACCTTGTGGATGCTTCACAGCTGTAACATAAAAAGCATGCAACTCTTGTACAAATTAAAGCTGTGAATTTTTAATTTTTTTATTTTTTATTTTTAAATTTTTTTTCAGAAGGGAAATCCGAGAGACTTTAGTTCCTATGAGAACTTTAGTAAGTCAATATTATTTATTTCGTTGAAAAACTTTTTTGAACTTGGTTTTTATTACCATTACATCATCTGCAGATGGCCTGAGTGATCATGGTAGGTCCCTTTCCATTGAAATGTTCAAATCTAGTCTAATCTAGCCTAGTTTCATCTAGTCTATGAATGTTATAAAACAGGTAGCTGTAACTTTGAATATAACAGTGTAGACTCCTTTCTAGAAGTCCAAATTGAAATTGGAACAACCTGGTATTTCTGAAGTGTTTTGTAAAAAGTGAGAACAATGTGCTACAAATAATAACATAGGAGGAAAAAACCCTATTTTTTTTTTCTCAATATCTATTCTCTTTTAATTGTAAGATTATTATTTCTTGGCATCTTCACAGGCCCAGTAAGTTGACATGGTCCTTTTGGTCAGAAAGAAGTTAGTGGGTGAGTTTCATCATCAAAGAGACCCTAGAAAGGGATGCGAGGACTTTCAGCATACCTCAATTTCTTTCAGAACAGTAAACCCAGCCCCAAAGTTGTATTTTTCATTATTGTTTTCAGAAATCTTTGCACAACCCTATGCACAGTAAGTTTAAATGTATAATGTTCCTTTTTATCCTACTCAAACTTCTGCTTGAGTTCCCAAGTGAATAAACCTCTTCAACACAACCCTGGAAGCTCAACTGAAATTGGACTGGAGTAGCCCATACCAAGAAAGTACCATTGCTTCACACTGACTGCCAAGTAGAACCATTCCTTGATAAAGAAAATGCAATCCAGCAACAGGAGCCACAGTTCATTACAGATTGGCCCATCAGGGAATTAGATTGATAATTATCAAGATTTAACAGACCAAACAGGGCTGAAAATTAAAACCATTGTCCACAGCAAACAAAGAGAAGAATACAATTGTGACTGAGACAATATAATATATTATAATAGCTCTAACACAGATGGTATGGAGAGGGCTGTGAGCAGTTAAGAGTGCACAATCAACTTTTGCAAGTAATGATCCATCCAGATATGCCATGCTCTGATTATGCTCCCATATCTTCCATGACATTGAAAGTCTTGTCATGGAAAAGGATATATTTTTTAAGGCATCATATGGTTTATGTAATTATTGTGTAATTATTTTTTTATTTTCTGCTAATCTGGTCTGATACTCTTAAGGAGAATCCTGTTGAATGTTTATCAGGCTCTCTCTCAGTGCTCAAAGAGCAATACTTCTTTCAGAAAAGAGGCTTCCAGGTGGCTTCCTTGCTTTGGAACAGGATAGGACATTTGGAAATGGATAGGACATTTTCTCACAGTCTTACAACACAACAAAACAGAGAAAACAGGCACTTGAGTTATTTAAGAGTAATTCTGGAAAAAAAAAACCAAATCACTTATCCTCCAGTATCTTACTTTTCTCTATTCAGGGGTCAGAGTTAAAGAAGTGATGAAGAATCTTTTTATTCACGTAACCTGTTCCTCTCAGAGTTGTTGATCCTGCACACAAGTTTGCAGTCACATTACTGCATTGCAACATATCTTTGAAATAAGAGCAAAATTTCAGTGTGGGTTTGTGCCATGGAATATTCCAAGCTATGAAGACTTGTTGTCCAGCTCAACAGCTGCAGAATTAAGAGCACTTCTGAAAATTCTGGCCTGTGAGTCTCATGATATTTAAAGGTCTGCTAGTAGTTACAGGAAATCTCAGAGATGCAGCGGTTCATAGTGCAAACATTTTTGTTGGGCCAAGTGGGTGTTTGCCTCTGGTCTGACAGCCATGGCTTTATCCAGCAACTGCTGAAGTGAACCAATAATTCTGTCTAATTTGCTTTGTGAAATATCGGTGGGTGTAATTATAGTAGTGAATAAAGATGGGCAGAACACTTCCCAGTTCCAGTGGCCAGAAGCCCCACTTTAATGTTACAGCCTATTTTTATTAAGTTTTCCAAGTTACTGTGTTTAACTCTGATTGGTTATTAACTTTCTTGCCGCTCAATTAATTGGTTAGAAGATGCTTGTGTGTGCATGTGCTAAGGCTTTCTCTTTACACAGGTGTTTATGTATTTTCTTTGTGGATTCTCACAGGAAAGACTTCTTACTTTTCACAGATGCAAATTGTCTTCCTACAAGAATAGATTTTTATGCAAATTAATTCTCATTCTTATGATTCTTTCTCATGAGAATTTAAAAGGCTAGCTCTTAATTAATTTGAAATAGCAAAGCCTGATTTATAAGGCCTTTCTTTTATAAGGTTTTACCTATATGCAACAAGTGGGAGGAGGTTTTCAACTTCTAGACTATTCCACTTCAGGAGGGAGTTTTTATCCTAACTATCCTAGGCCTGCTTTGCACTATAAAATTGGACAATCTGTCCATTTTCTTTCTCAGACTGCCATGAGTTCCAATCTCTGCTTAGTCCAGGGAGGTTTTAAGATTTTACACTGTGTCTAGGTTTTCTGATTTCCATTTTCCTGCATAAGCACTTTGTTTTTGCCTAAGGAAACATACTTCAGGAATGAGAGAGTGGCTAAGCCAGGTCAATAGGGACAGGTAGCAAGAATCTGCATGTTGATAACATCAAGCATCCAACAAAGTCTTTGAAGACTTTGACTGGATATTAACACCATGTCTTTTTGTGACAGGAAGTCCATCTAAGACCAGCATCTCAGGAAGTGTACCCCAGCTGCCTTCATTGGTTTTAGTATAGAGGTCATAAGATTTTGATGAAATTTCCACTCATTGAAAAAAAGGAATTGGCTTCCCTGAAGAAGAAGCTTGTGTCTATAAATGTCTTATATTAGTAGATTTATGTAATTTTAACTAAGCCCTTAATTTGTAATTTGTGATGGTAGTAAAATCCTGCACTTGCAGTGAGGGCTGTAAACTGGTAACACCATGGAGGAGAATAAGAATACTTGTCACAATGAATCCTTGGGAGACACAGAGCCTTTAATCAGGACTCTTTTGTAAAAAAACAAAAGTTTTGAACAGTTTTGTAAAAAAAAACATTTATCAGCACCTTTATAGGATCCCATTTCTCATGGGAATAAGGCATTACTGGATCAGGACAAGCCAGTGCAACCACAGAGAGGGACTGCTTTCCCTTTGTGAACCCTCTCTAGTTTGTACTAATCTCACTTCTTTACCCTGAGTCAGGCTAATCTCCACTCGTCTAATCTAGGAATTAGTGAAACTCTGTCACTGTGTACCACTTCTCTAAATGAAGCAGAAAATTGAAATACAATAAACACTAATCAGTGCCTATTTAAAAATAGACCTGGAATGGTCTTTCAGCGTCATAAAGGTTTGCATCCAGACTTGCAATTGAGAACTGGACAAACCACAGGAAAACAGCAAAAATGTGTAAACAACTAAAAATGGACTACAGAAATGCTGCCCAGGATTCGTATCTTATGCAGGACATAATTGTGCATGAAATTAGGTGTTGAACACTGAGACGTGGATAGGAAATGTGGCCAGGCACTCTCTTCCTACAAGGGGAAAGACTTTTTGTAACTCTACGCAGTGTATATTCTGTGAATTAATTATATGCGAAGATGCTTGACTGTGCTTCTGAAGGGCATGTCTCTATTTGCTCAGGCCTTCACCTCTGCCAGTCTCTGTGCATATCTCATACTGCATGCCTGAGTGGAGGGATCCACCTGTAGAGAGCTTACAGAAACTTGACTTTATACTCTAGAGATAGCCTTGGGTGTCTAACTTCAGGTATCCAGATTTGAACCTTTTATTCAGACTTTATCAGGAGCAAAGAAAGTTATTTGCTAAACTTTGGACAATGAAACTGCCTCCCATCCCCTCTCCTCCCCTCCCTCCTCTCTGCTCCCCCTCATTAAAATGTTGTTTTTTTCATCAGCTTCCTGGTTTAACCAGTCTTGCTCGCTTGCTTTCTCCACACAATTCTGCCACACATT
This sequence comes from Regulus satrapa, assembly GCA_013396955.1. NCBI lineage: Eukaryota > Metazoa > Chordata > Aves > Passeriformes > Regulidae > Regulus > Regulus satrapa. Next base: position 114,507 of record VWZN01010104.1, on the reverse strand, counting down.
TGCTGGTTAAGGGGGAGTTCAGAGATGTTGTGGGACCTTTGTTGCAGCATATTCTACAGCTAGGGTCAACTCGCTACACACTGTCCAAGACCTCATGACCTCTGGATTAATTAACCAGAGTTTAGATGAACCCATTTTAACATGGATTTATCCTATTACTAACTTCCATTATAAATTTTGCAGATTTTATGGGAAAGTGAGTTATTACCATTGTAATGTGACTGTGTCATCATGGGCTGCTTTTAGTCTGAAAACCTGCTCCAAATGGGAAAGGAGTACTAAATTATATCATAAACTACAATTTATAAAATCTTTATTAGGTACACCACAATTTATCATTTTAATCCATCATCTGTAATCAAAGACAGGCCTTCAATANAAAAAAAAAAGAAAGAAAAATAAATAATCTTTTAATTATTGTCTTACTAATTAAAGGGATTTCCACAGTATCCCTGACTCTTCTCAGGTCTGTGAAACTATCTACTACACAGAAATATTTCTGGAACTCTTAAATGAGACTTCAAAAATCCCTCAATGACTCAGTAAGAGAAATATGCACACATGCCCCCACCCCTGAAAATAAACACAACCTTAGAAGAGACCAATTTTGATGGAAACCTAAAAGCAAAGCCCTCCTCATATAGCTGTTACCAAGGCCTACTTCCTGTTGATTTGTGGCCTCCATCTTGCTAAAGGGGCATGTTGTGACTGCATACTAAAAGGTCCTTGTTCTGTGGGTTAAAGAAAGTGTGTAATTCATCTTAATGGAGAGAACCTGTTTAATAGTACTGAGGGTGAATAATTTTTCTGAACTCTGGTGTTTGATTGTAAAAATATGCTTATAGATGTGACTTTTTTTTGCCCTGGACCTTGCACAAATTAGAGGGAGTAAATACAGTTATACTAACAGACTCAGCCCTTAAAAATTGTTTTTCAATGTTGGATTCTGACAAAAACAGAATTATTGTTTCAAATCTTTTATTTATAAGTGCAATTAATTCTGACCTATACTATGTTTTCATCTGAGTAAGAAGAAGTGTGTGCATTTTGACACTTCCTGTCTTTCTGTTAACAGGTGCTGCAGAAGTATTGCAAAACTGGCTGCTAAGAGCAGCTCCCAAGAGCATGATCGGGTGATCACTGGCGGGTGTTGAACGCACTGTGGCCACTGCCTCGGAAATGTGGCTGCTGATCACTCACTGCCAGCTCACTACAAACTGCCAGTGTAAGGGCAAGCAGCCACCTGAGGTGCACTGATGAGATTGCTGGTGCTCGCCTGGTCATGCTCAGATGCACCCCTTTGCTTGCATTTGTTCGTGAGCTTAGATTTTTCAGCTTTAGGGAAGTAAGTCACAAATTCCATGCTGTGCAGTGCCAGAAGAAATTCCTGCCATGAGGGCAATGGGAAATTTCAGTTGCTCCCTGCCTGTGACCACCCAAATTTTTTTTTGAATGGAGAAAGCATCCCCAGAAAGTAGGACATTGTGATCAAAGGAAGTCTGAGGCATGTCTGTAAAAAAAAAATAAAGATTGTCACAAAGGGAGACTGAAGCTCCACGGCAGTTAACCATCAAACTGTTGAGGGAATCACTTGCAATGGTTACAATAATTTTAAGACTTCTACAGTGCCTTGTTGTAGAAATTGTCACAGGACCAACAGAAATAGATGTTATGCCGCATGGTCTCAGGTGGAAGAAATTGTCCATGTCAATGAGTTGATTGTAATTAGCACGTGTGCCTCAATAGAAACTGTAATTCCTGCTCTCCCCAGTATCCTCTTCATCACAGGCCGGATGGTTCTCTTGGTGGTCCTCTGTGGCAGTGTGAGAGCACTCAAGCTGCAACTAAGGAAGGGAGACCACAGGAAATCCAATACTCCCAGAAGATTCTGAAGGGCTACAAAGGAGTACCATGGGTTTCTTAGTCAGAAGATAAACCATTTAGATACTTGGAATAAATATTTAATTTTGTGTGTGTATGATACCACACTGCAAATCTTAGCAATTGTATGTATGTTTCTACTTCAGCATTTGCGTTTCACTCTTTGAAAACCAGATTCCACAAAAATGCTACCAGAAAAAGCCAATTGCAGCAGTCTTCCCGTACAAAACAGAACCAGATTTCTAAAAGTAAAAGAAAGGTTTCTTGTCTTCTGAGATTCAATTGCCCTGTCTTACCAATACTCTGCCAGAAATGTTTTGAAGTCCTTATGGATATTACACATACACAGGTTTTATGCTTGCAAGAGAGAGATGGAATGTATGTGTCAATTTGACCTTGTTGTTGTTTTGCCCAATAATGCTAGGGTCTGTGATGAGACCCAGGGTTTTAATCTCATATTCTTAAACTGAGATTGCTTTCACAAACCTGTCTT
>VWZN01010104.1:75974-94843 GCA_013396955.1 Regulus satrapa | reverse complement strand
TGACAAACTCCACTGTTTCAGATTTCTATCAGAAAAGGATACTGGATCCTCTGGCCTGATTCATAGCAAATACCATCACATTCCTGTTCACAACAGGAACAACTGAACTCCTGTTCTGATTCAGCTGAAGGGAGTCTTATTTGTTAAAATATTTAACGCAAAGAGAATCTACAATCTCATTTGAGTTATTTGTCTTTATTATTAAAATAAAAATAAATACTATTTAGAAAGTAAAATTATGTATTGAAGCACTTAAGACCTGGGACACGTAAGACTGAAGAACTTATTACATGGCTTTTGTATTTTTTTCCTTAGTAACTTAAGAGGTTTTTCATGCTTAGTCTGTTCTCAGCACCTTTTCTGCATCTCAGTTTTCTTTCTGACATTTGTTTAGTGCCAGATACTATATCAGTTGATAGTTTCCTTTGCAGTACTGTTCTAGACCTATATCTATTTATTGATCTAACTGTGAGCCCCATATACAGTTGGGTCACACAGCTGAAAAGGGTGATGGGTGAGAAAGAGCCAGTACTTCAGATGGAAGAAAGGGAAAAATCTAGAAGTTAAGAAGAATGTAAGTGGTCCCAAGTCCTTAATGGCTAGAAACTGTTTCTGGTATTCTCCATAGTAAGGAAATATTTAACATTAATTAATCTCTTACCTTTCTCTTTGCAAAGTTAAAGACTCTTATTTTCAGTCATTCCTGAGAAGCAGATTTTCTGTATCTCAGACATTATTTTAGATTCTTTTCCTGTATCTCCCAGTGTCCCTTTTGAAGATGTGACTGAAAACAGACAGTTTTGCAACAGTGGCAAAAATAAATTATCTTTGCCATATTTCATACAAGCATGCCATACAATGACTTGCTTTGTCAGTATAAAAGATACCATGCTCACCTCAGAAAATTGCCAACAGGCCTAGTTTTCATTCTTTCAAGAGTGATATTCTTTTTCATTCTATTTTGGAAATAGTTTCATTTACTTTCTCCCACTTCAGTCTTCTTGAAGCCTGTTAATTAATAAGCCTGAAGTGGAAGGTTCAGTGTTTTATTTCTGTGCTTTCCCCCCATTTTGGCTCTGAACCATGGATAAGCTCACAAACTTTGGAATTAAAACATTTAGCAGCAGGCAAGCATGTCATAACAGTCAGGTCAGAGCCACTCACAGCGCTTTGCTCAGACTTGCAGGAATGAGGGAAACTGGGGCCTCTTTGTCCTGCTTTGAGCCTTTCTAGAAAGGTATGTCTCTCCCCTTTGCCTGAACTTGAAAAGTGAAGGTTGCACTGCAGTGCATTAAGTATACACACAGTGTGCTGTTTTCTTTTAAAGAGGATGTCAGAGTAGAAGGGGGAAAGTGTGCCAGCAAAACATGGAAAAGTAAATACTTTTCAAATGCTGTTTACCACTCACCAAGACTTAATTTAGTTCTATGCATCAGTTCTCCAAATGCATCTGTTTCTTAGAAAATTGTGAGGCGGGTAAGGATACAATACCAAAGAAGCTGTTAAAATGTTAGCCTTTGCCAGTCATTACCACATAGCTACACTGACAAAGATGAAGGTAATTGCAGTATTTGCATAGTGACAACAATATGATGAGCGATTTATGGATATTTTAATGTGCTGTGAGACTCACCCTGTTCTCTTCTAGGCTAGGCTTCCAGTACTGGGGCACTGCAGACTCTGAAAGATGCATGCTGTGGTATATAAGAAACCATAGTGGACTGTCTAGAGGTTCAGTGTCTTGTCCAAGAAATACCAATAGAAAGGTGTTTCATGGTCTACGCAGTGGTTTTCAAATGTTTCACTAATTCCAGCATGGTACGTAGTTGCAGTACCTTTACTGAATATGGGTATGGAAAGAGATTAAGGGTTCTTCTGTATCAAAACAAGATGCTGTTTGCACGCCACATGAACTGGGTCTGCAACCATCACATTTTAGGGACTTTCTTCTCAAGATGTAGAAAGAACAGGTAAGAATAATGGCAGACATGACTGCCCCCAAAGAGTGCCTGGGAAAAGTTAAGATAGAATTAGAGAGAAAGGAAGGAAGGCTAGTAGAGAAGGGTGATCAAGAACTTTACATGAGAGAGCCCATTCAGCCATCCCATGTGATTTTAAGGAAGTAATGACCTTTTAAGATTGTATTTTCTTGTCCAATATTACATCAGAAACTATATATTTCATGCCTGCCTAGGTTTTTTACTCAGCTTCTGCCCTGAAAAATTAGTTTATACTCTTTTTCATTTTGGTTTTCTCTGAACAATAATGTGAATTCCACTGCTGCTATCCCATTACACCTGTAATTTTTTTTTTCCATACTCCTCTTATGGGGACAATGATGTGAGCAATGATGCAATATATTTAATGATGTTTTTGAAACACTCTTCATAAGTTATTATGAAGTATGTTTAAGTGGAGGCTGTGTCTTATCACTTACTGGTTTCAAAGTATATGTGAAACACGTTCTTGATTTAGAAAAACTGCAAATAAAGTATGTGAACTATTCTTAAGGAGTTGTTTATGTTCTTTACTCTTGAGATCATGACAGTACCTGTAATAAAGCTGTAATGATGTGCAAATGAAAAAGCAGATATTGCTCCCCTCCAAAGACCATGACTGAGGAGTATGACTAGCTAAGGTCCTTGCAGTAATCACACAAAACAGAATACAACAAAATCCTGCTGATGCACTGCATCCAGTAGAAGTTGGTTTAGGCTAATTATCACAGTAGTAACTTGGTGGTTCCATTGTGCAAGGAGCTGTGCAAAGACTTATTGGACATATTGGCAGGGAAGAGCCTGGTGAAGCTGAGGTCAATCTCAGAACTGTATCCACAGCCTGTGGAACAGATTCACACATCTCTTCATGTACGCGATTGCTGGGAGCAGACACTTCGTCCAAAAGCCAAGACAACCCAAAGAACAGAGCTGTTTCTAGAAGCCACCAGCAACATTACCTTTCCAGTCACGGAACCCTTCTGTTGGTCACCAGTTTAAGCTGAGTCTCATGGCCAAATCAAAGCAGTCTGAAAAGTCTGAGTCTTCAAACATTTCTAACCCATTTTGGATTATTGTTTGAGCAGCTGCATGTGATAAAATTGCAGAATCTTATATACTCTAGGAGCTGTGTGCCACAGACAGTCCTTTGGTGGCAATCCATCCTGTCTTCTGCCTGCACATTAATCTTATTAGTACCAAGTACAAACCCAAATGCAAAGACTAGGTTCAGTGGTGTGATTTTGCTTTTGCAAATCAGCTCCTACCTGTGATGATTTAAAAGTTTAACAAATATGCTTCCTTTGACTTGTTTTTCATTGTATTTAAGAAATATGTGCTTGCTATCTTAACACTGCTGGTGGTCTGTCAGTTTTGAGGGTGGTTAGTGGGCCTTGGAGAATAATTTATTATGAGGCAAATGCTGTAGAAACCCCTTTGGGACTAGATTCAGCACCCCAAGTTCCTCTGGGGAGGCTAAATAAAATATGTACAGGCTAAGAGATAAATAGTTCTGGAAAGCTTGGGAGCCATTCCAGCCCTGTTCCCCACCGGTTACCTGGTTAATGAGGCAACACATTTTAACCTTCTCCCTAATGTCAAAGATTGCCATCTTCACCAATTTGTTGGACGACACCAAATTAAACATCTGCCCCAGAGGAGCTCTGCAGACTCTCTCAGTGTCACCCTGCAGCCTTTAAGCCTGCTAGAGAATTGCGGAGGTGATTTGGAGCTGAGCAGGCATCTACTCTGTGGTAAAATGTCTCCTAAATTATTCACTTAACCATAAGAGAAAGTGAAGGACATAGACTCCTTCTGAAGCAAAAGAAAAGTCTTGAGCAAAATCAGAGATTAAAATCAGAGTGAGGGAAAACAGGTGTGTAAACAAGGATCAAAGGGTATGTTCATGTAACTGGACATCTGTCTCTCAAAGAAGAGTTAACTCACTGAGTCCACAGGCTGAAAGGTGCACCTGAAGGGCCTACAACAGATCCCAGCCCAAGGCTTTAGGGGCTGAAAGCATTTTCAATCCCAGTGAGTGATACCCAGGGAAAGGTGCATCCAGGAAAACGGATGCTCACTGAAGAGCTCACTCCCACACTATCCCAAAACAACCATGCACTTTCCCACATCACCTCCATAAAAAGAGACATCATGAAGAACCAGCTATAGGTAATGTTTAGAAAATCAGTTTCATCTGGAAATGTGTTAGAATAAAGCTTCTTAACCTTTACCTCATTCATTTTAAACTGAGAGATCTGTATTGCTTGGTAGTTTGTCTCATTTGAACACCATGGGATTTTTATCAGCAAAATGACAGGTTGAATGTCCCAGAAGAGAGGCACATAAGCTTTCCTTGCAACATGGAGATTTGTATCTTGTAACACACTGCAAAGGAGCTAATGGATCATGGCAGAAATCTAATCAAACTGGGACCTCCAAAGAAGCACCCCAAGACAAGTAAGGTTAGATGTATTGGGGAACAAGCTGGGAGCAGGGAGATTGTCATGCCTGTATGCAGCATTAAGCATCAAAAAAGGTGTTAAAAACCTGTGAAGGGAGGCAGAAAAATAAGTGAAAATATTTATAATGAGTGAATACAATTCACTGAGCAACATGACAGATCTTCCTGTATTTGCAGACTTAGAGAAAATCTGCAAATAATATCAGAAATACTGTAATTTAGTTCAAATATGCTAAAATTCAGTAGCTAACATGAGATCAAAGTAGGTGATCTCTATGGTATGCCTTAGAAATAGCTTGTGCTTGGATACTGTGGTGAGCATTACAACTTTTAAACTGTTTTCTAACTAACCACTTATTCATTTGTATAGAATATAATTTTATGGCTTGAGCACAAGTATGGAAAAGATAAAATATCTGCTATGCTCAGATTTTATAGTAAAAGCCTGTCTTCTGGAAGGAATGACAAGTGAGGAAAGTTAAGTTGCAAAGCTGCAAAGACATGACAAATAAAAGCATGAATCAGAAATTATTTCCAGACCATCAGATGCATTTATGAATGTGCTTCTGCAGAAAAATCAATCTAATTTCTGATAATATGACTGAAGTAGTACTGCTAGGAAATCTTGGGTAAGAGTTGGAAAGCAAAATGTTTCCTCTTTTTATTCCTAATGCAATACTTGACAGTGTTAATTTATATCAGTGAACATACATATAAAATATTACAATAGTCATAATGTGAGGGAAAAAAAATTGCTATGCAGTGAGCTAGGTGGCAGGAGGCCAACAAGTTTCCTTTTTTGCATCTCACAGTAACACTGTACATCTGAAAGAAGAGTTCTGTCACTCCATCAGTGTCCATGAGTCTGCAGACTGACTCTGAAAAAGAGCAGCTTGGAGGTTTCTACATTGCCAGGAGTGGACCTTGATACCAAAGTTTCCCATCCTTCTCAAATAAAGGCCTTATTTTGCTGTGCTGGGTATAAGACAGCCCATTTGTTTGTCCTTCTTCACGACTCAGTCAGAGCTTCTCCATTTTGGATGACGGTGTTGGCTGTCTTTTCCAACCTAGTAAATTCTGTGGTTCCCTGTGTAACCCTGAGACCAATATCACAGGTTATAGAAAGAGAAAAAGGCAGAGACATCCTTCTATGATTAGGTCCCAGTGGAGAATCTCAGGCCTCTCTCCACAGTCCAGCTGCTGGTCAGCAGGTCCTGGCTTAGTCTTCCCAATATAGCATCAGAGAGGGTCAGAGTCAGAAATTGCTATGGATTGATCCTCTTCCAGCTTTTTTTTTTTTTTTTTACTTTTTCTCCCTGCAGTGTCCTTTTCCAGTATGCAACTTCATTAGCAGGGTAGAGAGATAGGTCTGTGAGCAGCCTGTACTGAACCTTAAGTACATTACCTGTTCTTCAGAGCAGTAGCTAGCGGCACAGGACTCATTTCCAGCAGATGAAAAGCAGGAGATCAGGAACAACTGAAGGTCAGTAACTCAGGCTGGAACAGACAGCAAAAGTTTAAAATGCTTATTTCTGTAGTTGGTTTCAAGGAATCACTCCCACGCTGGGACTTGGAAGAGTACTGGCTGAGTTGCAGCATCAATGCCTTCTTCACCCAAGTACACCATGGTCATAATTTCAGATCCTAATGAACCACCTTCCCCATGTACCAAATGGGAATTTCCTATCTACGTCTTGCAAGACACTTCAAAATATTTGAAACAGGGAGATTAGGTTAGAGATAGCATTAACAGTGAGCCAAAGCAGCAGAACAAAGAGACCAGCAAATGCATGATGTTATCATGAACCATTTCCTGTGGGATCTCCATCCCAGTAGACCTTCCAGCTTTTACACTGCAGTAAGCCAAGGTCCATGATCGCCAATGGGAAGAGGCTGGTTGTGTTGGCTCTTGGCTGAGCTGCTGTGTAAGAGATCCACCTCAGCAAGAAAATAGCAACACATGAGCTGTGACTCTCACAACCATGACAATTCTTCAGGCACACAACACCCCGAGAAGAAACTCACCTTTTTCCCTATTTTCATCATGGACTAATGAGTGTATGTTTTCCGTACACCTGACATGATACCTAAAAATTGCAAAGTGATGGGGTACTGATGTGTCTGGGGAGTTTAGGGATGTGTCATGCCTTTAACATCTATCAGTGGAGAAGTGAAGAGAGCCCTGGCCCAGATTTTATAACTTTTGTTGGCTTCTGTTACAGCACAACCACCATAAGACTGCTGAGAAAAACTTTGCATGGCTTGCTTGTGTGTCTTTGCTAGGTGGTCTGAACCAGAGCTTCTATTGGTAAGTTACATTTTAGGCCAAGTTTGTTATATGACCACCTGTCCTCAACTACCTTTTTCTCTTCTGTTTGATGAAAATTACTTTTGCTAACAGAGCCATTGCTGCTCTGTCTTATTGACCAGGAGAATGTGGTTATGAGTAATCTCTTCTTCTCAGCAGCATGGTGTAAGTAGAGGAAATTGCCAAAGGCAGTAGGCCAGGTTGGATGGGGCTTTGATCAAGCTTGTTTAAAGCAAGGTGCCCCTGCACATGGCAGGGGAGTTGAAACTGGATGATCCTTAAGGTCCCTTCCAAGTCGTTCTATGATTTTATAATCTGGAAAATTTGTATTCTCCTACCAAGCTGTCATACACTGCCAATAGAGAGGGAGTGACTCCTTCATCCATAACAGTCCTTCTGCCATGCTTCCCATCCTCTGCTTCTGCTCAAGGACTGCCCAGTCCCCTTGGTCACATCAGGAAGTCAAAAACCAGGCACTGCCTCACACTGAAGCCAACCCTCAGCAATGCCACAAGCCACACTGCTGTGGTGCAAAACATGCCATTTGTCCCCTATTCACAGTGTTAAGAAAGAAGCAACTGAATTAGGGCTGCCTTGAAAGGGACATTCATGTACTCAGTGTGCACACTTTATAATGCAGAATTTTGTGGTGAGAAGTAAAACTCATATGTTTTCCTGTTTTTCAGGATTCCCTCTCTGTAGCCTGGAGAATGGCTTCTTTGCCTTCTTGCCTTTTTTTTTTAGCCTAAAGATCTACTGCTTTTCCAGGCAAATTGTTCCCCTCAGTCACTGAGAAATAGAGCTCCCCAAGGCACATGTACCAATCTCTTCTCCAAATCAGGGTCTTAGTGTGGGTTTCAGCAGTAAAAAGAGCTTTTCACACCTATGAACCCAGAGATCATGTACTACACAATGTTCAAGTAGAAGCTTGTTATTCAAATGCATTATTTTCACTTAATTTATACATTTAAATGCATTGAAATAATTCTTAGTGAAACTGGCGAGAACTAGGTAATCAAACAGTGAGGGGACTTTTTTGTGTGTTTCTGCAGTTATAGGCATTTTAGTACTCTGAAAAGAATGACTTCTGGAATTTGCTTGTTGTGTTCCAGTGGATTGCCTGTGTGCTGTGTAAAGGAGGAATTATGTTATCATTACAATATTCTCAGTTAAGCTGATTGCAAAATTTATTACAGTCCTGGGAAGCTTGGAGACCTGAGTCCATAAAGTTGACGAACAACCCATTTTTTTCTGTTTGCATAAACTGAGCAAAGGATGCCCTTGCAACTGAGGAGTTGAAAAGACATATCTCAGTTTCTTAGTCTCTAACACAATATATATTATCATCTCAAACTTACAGACAATATTAGCCCTCCTAACTCAGGCAGTTTTTAAGTGTAGGAGAACCACAGTGTTGTTAGTCATGTAGATTCTTTCCTCAGCTGTTTACTGAAAAAGAGGGTCCCATGGAAAGAAGGGTGTACTGGAGTAAAATAGCTGCTCATTAAACAAATTGGACAGAGCTATTGGCTCTGTCAAAGAAGTATTAAAAAAAAAAATTGTTAACAAGGCCTTCAAATTTTGCTAATACTTTCATGTCAGCAGTCCAGCAATATCCTAAGTGCTGCAGTTCAGTGCAATTACTAGCAACTACCACAATACTTTAGGAGAACACTCCTGACAAAATACGGTTCATATTTTGGCACTTTTGGGGTTTTTTTTTGAGAAGTACTTGACAAGGTTTCAATTTCACTATGCTTATTTTGCATGCTTTTGGGTGCTGTCACGTTACTAAGAAGCCATTTCTGTCAGATCAGAAGGGCATTTCCCTCAGTAATTCGCACCTAAATGTTAATGATTGGTCTCTGTTTATGATATTACTAATGACTAAGCCCATGTTGTTAGGCTGGGATATAATCAAATTATATTGCACTTTTGAACATAGAACTGACACTGCCTTCTAGCTTGAAAATCCCCTTAATTTTCAATATTACATTAGGAGGGAAAAAAATTAAATCTGCAGCTTCAAGCAAACTCAGTTTATGACCAAAAGGAAAAAAATTACAACTGTGCTGGGGATTTGTCCAGACAAGTTAAAGCAGAGGCGTATTGACTTTTCCTAGTGTTCTTTTCCCCCACATCTGCTCCTGAATGTGTTTGCTTTAACTTGACAATATTGTCACAGGGGAAGAAGCAGAAACAGTGCCAGATAAGTGGGTTGGCAATGCTGCTTCCGTACAACTGGAATGATTTCCTCGTGAATCACCCATCTCACGAACAAAAGTACCCATCCCCAGCATGGAAGGTGGAGAGGCAAAAGGAAAGACAAAGCATTCCTTGCTACTGCCTCTCACAATGGAAACACTTTGTGCTTGTTTTTAACTACTCAGTGACTGTAGGAAAGGGAATGCACTTTCATCATAGGTGCTTTATGTGGTATTCCATTCACACTGTTCATTCTTCATGCTAATGGCCCAGAGGCAAGCTACATATTGTCAGCTTTGGAGAAGACTTTCATGACTCCCGCTGTGCTTCATTCACATTAGGCTTTCAGATTTTCAGTAAGAAGACCCCTCAGAAGGGTTATTTCCTGGTTACACCTCTAATGGCTCTGGTCCTGGCGAAGCAGGAAAAGTGCAGGAGCAGAGGATGATGCTTCATGGATCTTTAATCTCACCCTGTTTTTCCCTTCCCCTGTGTTATCTGCAGTTCCCTTCCCCCTGGTGCCACAAGATCAGGGCAATGCTGAATCAGAACCCTTGTGTGTTGTCTGTGTTTTAGCTTGTTGTAACAGAATTTATTTTGGAGAAGCAGAAAATTTGTCATGTAGATGGCATTTTCAACTCCAAGCCTTCAACTCATCATTGAGGCTGGGATCCTGGGGTCCATTAGGAAGAGCATTGCCAGCAGGTGGAGGGAGGTGATCCTAATCCTCTACTCAGCCCTGGTGAGGCAGAAAATGAAGATGATAGTCTAGAAGCTGAAGTTGCAGTTTTGGAAAATTATACAACCTCTCCAGCAGCACAGACTCTCTTGTGCAGCTATCACTTCACCAGCAGTATGGCAGACAGGGCATGAGGAACAAGAAAATTAATTAATTAAAACTACAGACTATCAGCTAAGAACCAGAATCCTCTGCAAACAGTCCTCTGCAACAGATTTGATACTGGACTGTTCTTCAGCATTGTCAAGTACTGTCAGGCTAGCACAAGCCCTTTGTGCACTCATTCCTGCAAGAGATAGAATTGAAAGTCCAGAAATCCAGAAACGCCACACAAATATTTTTAAGTTTTGCTTGAATTAAACATTCACTGAATTAAAAAATTTTGCATTATTACAGACATGCTTTTGTTAATATCAAATATGTAACACAGTAAAAAAACTATCTTTTTTCTATCCCAAAAATGGGAAAGTGTTTTTTAAAAAAAGGTTTGATAGAAGAAGAAGAATTCTGAATTTAATTAGCAAGGATTATTTAATCTAAAAGTGCTAGTAAAACATAGAGAGGGAGTTAAATGTCTATGCACAAGATTACACAGTTTGTGTTGCTAAGGCCCCTTAAAAGGCAGAAAAAGAAAAATAACAAAAATAACTGAAGCAGCAACAAAAACCTAGAAAAGGTTCCTATTTACACTGATTAACATGGAATCATTTCCCAAGAAGGTCTGGCTAAAGGGTTGCGTTGAACAAAGGAATGAAAGAAAAAGGGTAATATGTAACTCGTATATAAATATTAGCAGAACAAAATTTCAGATGTTCTTGTGGGTACACTACAGTGTCTAGGATGGTCTTAATTTTAGAAAAAATATTATAGAAGTAGACCACTCTCTACTCTAAAGCAAACAGGAAGCAAGATTTTTGCTGTTTTACACAGAACAATTTTTGGAATTTTTCATTTATAAGAATAGAACTATCAAGAAGGAAGCAAAAAAAGTTCAGAAATATGCCAGTAGGCAGCTTTTGAACCTTTTTTTTGCATACATTTACTGAAGTATTCCCATGTGGATATAGGTAGCTGAATTAAAATATTAAGTTCTCTGTATTGAGCTTAGATTAAGCTGTCATTGAGAGACTACCAAGCCTAGCAACATTGGTTGCTAACTGCTGTGTTGTTGGATGTGGACACCCATAACAGAACCAGAAGCAGTCTGAGGATCATCAAGGGTCAGCAGTAAGGAACTCTGGAGCACAAGCAGTGTTATCATTAATTCTCACAGCCAAAGGGAAGCTGTTTGAAAGGGCCAGTCAGGTCTGGGAATTTCACAAATGGTTATAATCTGGTACCATGGTCAGGGTTTTGGCTTCTTGGAGCACATGACTCTCCTTGAGAAGCTGTGTGTACTGAGGGCTGATGGGGTCTGTCTGTCAGAAAAGGGGAAAGAGCATCTTCAGCCATAGGCTTGCCAGGCTGGTGAAGAGGGCTTTAAATTCAAGGTGTTGGGAGATGGGAACCTCAGTCTCTCTTAGTCTTTCCAGTCTGATGGCCAGTCAGAGCTTGGGGCAGGTCAGGAGGAGAATACATGAAAAGTCATGAAGGAATTCCTGACACTCCAGCCAGTAAGTTGTCTTCATCAGAGACTGAACTTAAGTGCCAACACACATCACGGGGAATGAACAAGTTAGAGTAGGAGATGGGCTAACAGGCACCACAGAGATACAGTGGGGTGGTTCCTATGACTTGAGCATTGGAATGATAGGTTACAGGCTCTTTTGAAAACAAAAAGGCAGGAGAGACAAGGAAAGAGTCACTCTTCCTGACAAGCACATGCTGAAATGAATGGAGTTCTGTGCTGGGATGGATGAGGAGCCAACTGAGAGCTCATAGGTCTGAATTGAAGGCAGGGCAGGGCAGGGACAGGGACAGGGACAAGGACAGCGGCAGGTGACATTTTAGCAGGGGCCTGCTACAGGCTGCCTGACCAGGAACTCTGGGCAGATGAGTCCCTCTGTAGACAGATGGACAATTCAACTACCTCAATTCTGCTGGATGGACAACACAGAATCCAAGCAGTCCAGGAGGATCCTGGATTTTGTTGATGGGAACTTTCTCCTGCAAGCATTAGAGGAACCAACAGAGAGATCATATGCTGGATCTTCTCAACAACAGGGAGGGTCTGGTGGAAAATGTGAAGGCCAATGGGAGTTTTGGCCAGTTCTTTACAGTGCCAGGAATGGTGCACATCAAGCTAATATCTAGACTTTGGAGGGCAGACCTTGGCCTCTTCATGGATCCACTTGATAGAATATGATAGGAAAAAGCTCTGGAGGGAAAATGTGCCCAAGTTGGCTGTGATTAAAGCATCACCTTCTCCAAGGTCAAGGTGCAAGATATGTGTATCCTTCTGAGTAAGAAAGAAAGAAAGCAAATAGGGTGGGAGGCTTTCATAAATGTTCAGGGGCTTCTGGCAAAACTCAGAAGAAGAAAGCTGGAAAAAGGGACAAGACAGTAAGAATATTGGAATTATATCAGAGCACGTGGGGCTGCATGCTAAGGTTCATTTGGAACTGAATCTGGCAAGGGATGTCAAAGACAACAAGGGGCACAAGTACATCAGAAGCAAAAGGAAGACTTGGAAAAATGATGGCTTGGAAAAATTCACTCCTGAATGAAGTAGGTGCTCTTGTGATGAAGGATATAGTGAAGACAGTTACTCAGTGCCCATTTCGCTTCTCTCCTTAGTGCTAATGCCTATCCTTAGGAATCCCATTCCCTGGAGGCAAGAGAAAAAATCTGGAAAAAGGACAACTTCCCTGTGGTAGAGGAGGATTGATTTAGAGACCATTTAAGTAAATTCAAAACACACAGATCCATGAGGTCTGATAGAATGCTTCTGTAAATACTGAAGAAGTTTGCAAGTGTTACTGCTAATCCTATCTCCATCATTTCTGAAAGGTCATGGAGGATATGACAGATCCCAAGGACCGGAGAAAAGCTGATGTCATTCCAATCTGTTGAAAAGGGCAAGAAGGAGGACCCAGGAAATGAGTCAGCCTCATCTCCATCCCTGGAAAACTGATGGAACAGTTAATCCTGGATCTCTAGAGTCCAGGATTCCTCTCTAAGAATGTGGATGAAAATAAGGTTATAAAGACTAGCCAGATTCACCAAGTTGTAATCATGCTTGACCAATCTGATAGCCTTCTGTGGTCAGTTTTCTGGATGAGGAGAGAAGGGGAGAGTAGTGACTGTTAGNTCAGAACCCTTGTGTGTTGTCTGTGTTTTAGCTTGTTGTAACAGAATTTATTTTGGAGAAGCAGAAAATTTGTCATGTAGATGGCATTTTCAACTCCAAGCCTTCAACTCATCATTGAGGCTGGGATCCTGGGGTCCATTAGGAAGAGCATTGCCAGCAGGTGGAGGGAGGTGATCCTAATTCTCTCCTCAGCCCTGGTGAGGCACATCTGGAGTGCTGTGTCCAGTTCTGGGCTCTCAGTTCAAACATCTACTGTAGAAGGTCCGGCAGAAGGCTGTGAATATGATGAGAAGACCAGAGCATCTCTCCTACAAGGAAAGGCTGAAGGAGCTGGGCCTGTTCAGCCTTCTGAAGAGATGACTAAGAGGGAGTCTTATAAATGCATACAAGTGTCTGAAGGAAGAGTGTCAGAGGATGGAGCCATTCTCCGCCTGGCAGCAACAGGGCAAGGACCAGTGGGCACAAACTGAAACACAAGAAGTTATATACAAAGATGAGGAAAAACTTCTTTACTTTGGGAGTGACAGAACACTGGAACAGACTCTTGGGAGAGGTAGATGAATCTCCTTCTCTGGAGACATTCAAAACCCACCTGGATGTGATCCTGGGCAATCTGCTTTAGCAGGGTGTTGGAACTAAAAGATTTTCAAGGGTCCTTCTCATCCCAGTCATTTCATGGTTCTGTGTTTCTGTAAAATGTTGAGTGTAAGAGCACTCTCTTTCTTCTGTAATAATTCTTGGTAGCTTGAAAAAAAAAAATTATCAACCCATTGCAAGAGTTTTCTAACATGCTGTTTTTTCAGGTTCAAATGCACGTGAGATAGAGGGATATTTTGGGTAGGTGCTTCAACCACTTCTTTTTTGCCTCCTGCTCAGTCTATACTAAAGACTGTGCCAGACTTTCTCCACAATGTTTGTAGAGAAAGACTCCTCTGGGGATACAGAGCTGCTCTGTATCCTGCCCTGTGTTTGCCATTGGGGGACACACATCAGGATCTTCTGGAAGTGCAGATACTGCTTCCACAACTCCTTATTGTACTGAGTGTGAGGTGCTCCCAGGGCTCATGTGATTGGGCACATGGTTTGATTTTGTATTTGCTTTTAACAAGAGGATGATCAAAGCATTTGTTCTTAAGTCAGCTTTGGCATATATGCTTTGTGTATGCAAGCAGACAGGAGACAAAGAAATTCTTAGCTGGATTTCCTAAATCCAAAAAGCTATAGATAACAATTTGCCAACACCATTTTGTTTTGCAAAGCATTTGATATGAATTCTGATCCAATACACTGATACTGAATCTTCGGGGTGAAAAAAAAAAAAATATTATCCTGAAGCAGCAGAGGGAGCTATGCTGACACAATTAGCTTCATTCCCAGGCTTCTGCAACCCTGAATAGAGACTTTTGTTTGTGTGCTGCCTTTTCCTGACATCTTTAGAGATTAATATGTTTGAATATACTAAACTGTGATACCAGCCTCAGTGAAGGGGTAGTCTGAGAGTTAAGCAACAAGATGAAAAAGTAAAACAGGACAAAACATTCTAATGCTCTTAGGTACTGAAACACCTTGCAGTTTGGTGGGTTGCATGCTTTTCAGAAACTTTGACATTTTTGGAAATTTTTATTTCAAGAATATGGGGGATTCCAGTCATTACTTTGGGAGCCCAAACTGGCCTTTTAACCATCACCTACATCTTCTTACATCTTCATCATGACAATGGCACCAACTCACAAAGCTGTTTGCCATCTCCTCAAAACATATATTCCAGTGACTGCTCTGAGGTCTAAGCATGCATTGACAGCAAGACACATGCTTAAACACATGGTGGAAAAAAGAAAGCGCTTAATTGCTTATACTTAAGCATGTGTCCAAGCCTTTTATAATTCTCCTTGAAAAGATTCACTTGTAAGCCTGTTAATGCAAAGTGGCAAATCCTTTGGGTGTGAAATATCTGGTAAAGCTTTTAAGGTTTACTAATAGCCACATGGACCTTTACACATGTTGTATGACTTTAAATGTGCGTACCAATCTCTGTGTGTGTGGATTTGCACATTTATTTTAAAAATTCTCATGAAGCTATGCAACAACATACATATACCTCTAGCTATCTCACTTCCTACCTGCCTTCTATTTCCCCTGCAATTTGAAGGCCAGCAACCACCAAGGCAAATATGTAAATGAAAAACCAAACATTTGAGGTTTCAGGCCTCAGAGGTCACCACAGAATCTTTGGTTCTCAGTTCCATAGAGTGAAATTGACCAAAGCAAAGGAAAAACTAAAGAAAACATAGCCCTATGGAAAGTATAAACTTTACATATATATATATATATATGGAAATTACTTGACTGAATTGCAAGTATTTCTCACAGAGATATAGAGGAGAGACCAGAAAACTGACTATTGATTTCATATAAAATTATAAAAGCATTGGTTTGTTGTTTTGTTCAGTCAGAGCATTTTAGTATAAACTTATTTGTTCTTTTTACTCAGTGCATGACAAAGTCAGGGAATGACAGAGACATAAAGGAGGGTTCCCAAGCTGCCTACCAAACAGGTATTTTCTGAAGCATTTCCCTGAATTCTCTCAAAGTTCTGGGGCAAGATGAGGACTCATAGCACTGCAGACAGCAAGAGCAGGACTGTGTACATGAGGACACACGTAACCATAACTATGAGGGTGCTTTGGTCGCACAGCAGAGGACCTGTCCAGAGCTGAAGGTTCTTTCTTCTCCATTATTGCTCTTGACAATTGTTCATACAGATATTGAAATGGATGGATTAAAACGTTGCCTCATGCTTCTCATGGGATCTGATCTGAACCCTAGCAAAAGGCATGTGTTTGCTCTTCCACTATTGTAACAGGCCTCACTGTAAGATGGTTAAATGAACAGTGACTTACTGTAATTTGGTAATTTACGTTTGCCCTCCTGATTTCCCTCACCACCACTTTCTCTCTGTTAATTTATGATTTTGTTAGCTAAATGTGAAACCTCCTGAAATCAGACATTTGCAGCTTCATACAGGCTACCAGCAGTGCAAACCATGTCCCCACACTCATGTCTCAGATGCATCACTGATTACTGGAAATCTTCACAGGTTGTAAGGATCAAATGCCACAGTTCTAAATGCAGGCTTGGCTACTCCCTTATAAATGACCTCAAGGGTCTATGGTTTTTTTTGCTTGGTTGGTTTTGATTTTTTGGTTAGGGTTTTTTTGTTTGTTTGTTTTTGTTTGTTTGTTTGGTTGGTTGGTTTTGGGGGGTTGTTTGTTTCTGTATTTCATGGGGTTTTTTGAGAAAAGTAAATTATTTATTAAAAAGATAGATTGAACAGTGAAGTTCATTGAAGTGTCCTTTAGTTGTATTAAAATGTTACTACAGAAAAAGTCTGAAGCATTGACACAACTCACTACAGCAGAGATTCAGTGGCCCTCAAAATCTTTACCATGCAGTCAATAAACAAGAGATAAAATCAACAGCAAATGTCAACAGTGTATTTCCATTACACAAAAAAAAATGACAAAGAAGGAAAGTTAAAATTGACATAACTAGGTAAACATTGTTTGGTAGTAAGAGGTGATAAAACTTTTGGGGCTTTTGGTAAGTGGCTGAAATTCTTAATCATCCATATATAGACAGGCCTTTAGCTCTGGGTGTGAAATGGATGTGAAGAAGAAGGATTCCTTCCTCTAGTGAGAAAAAATGTCAGCAACCCCCATTTTGAAGAACACCTTTTTTTTTCCTTTACTTTTTTTTTTTCCTTTTTTATTTTTTCCCCATACAAAAACATCATCTATAGTAATGTAGAACTGTATTTTTCATCTTGGGCCAAGGCAAGAATTGCAATTTGAAGCCCGTCTGCATTCTACAGATCCTGTCAAAAGCTCTGAAATCTGAAATGTTTCTCCCTGAGTAAAAGGAGAGCTGCAATTTTCAAGTACTAACTGAAACTAATAGAAGGAGCCTTAGCAGAAACAATGCATATTCTTGAGCTTGTAATGACATTCCCTTCATTGGAAATTCTGGTCTGTGAAATGGAAGTAGTCAAGCCAGTTGTTTGCTTTTTTTGGAAGGCTTAACTCCTTTAAGGTAGGACAAAGTTAGGACAAAGATTTTAGGTCCTCCTTCAGAGAGAGGGAACATTAGTCGTTCAAATATGAATGTTTTGAGATCAAACATTGTCATACTTAACACAAAAAAAAATAAAATTGGATTCTTCACAGTTTACACCTAGCTGGTCTGATGCAAAGGGCAATGTAAAGATGAGTGTTTGCCCTAACAAACTTCAAGGATACTCTCTGCAGTATTTATGTAATGGGCATTGAAGAAGCATCCTCTGAGACTGCTTGGAAACTTGTTGGCACAAATTTCTTATACAAAAACTCTTAGTCACTATGAATCATTCACCTTCTTTGACATGCCACAGCCTCACCTATTAAGGTGTAAGCTTTAAAGTAATGTGTGGATGAAAAAATAATTGCTTATTTTGGTCAACCATCAGTCAGTTAGAAATGACAATGCATAAGGAAGCAGAACATTCCGTTATGTTGACTGCATTCTAATACAAACATCATCTACCCACCAAGGCTACATTTTCAGAGGAAATTTGGATTACACCACAAAACATCTGAAATTATAATCTTTATCTAGGCTTCACATCTGGGAATAACTAGTTTTCGTTAAATCACAGATTTGCTATTTCTTACTAGAAAAAAAAATTAACTACTCTGTTGTGTCTTGAAAAAAGCATTCCTCTCTGAGTTGGTTTTAAAAGGTTATAAAATGTTCAAGTGGCTGATAGCGTTTATATGGCTCAATATTATCCTCATTTTGAGAGTTTAGTCATTTTCATGTGCTATGTTTCTCAGAAAAGGTGTCTACATTTATATAGGTTACAGGTAGCTTAAAGGCAGCCAACAACAAACAGAGCTCTCCAAGCAAGGAAACACACAATAACACAGGCAGACTGGAAACCAGAGAGACAGTGCTGCCTGCAGTTCAGGCTGCTGTGGCAGGGTTGGGTACCTTCACAGCACTGGGCAGGGTTCAGGATATTCTAAGAATTTTGTGAGGATTGCTGGGAGAAACACTCCCTAGGTTTCTTCTGGTACCACTGAACTGGGATCTCCATGCTGGCATAACTTTCAACTGATGCATTGATTCCAGTCTACATTATCCTTCCTGGGAGTCTGAGACAGTGGGGAAGGCATGAGAAACTTTCAAAAGCAAATATAAAATTGCCGAGTGTTGCAAACACTTGGGAGCACGTCATTACATGGTTTATTTCTCTTCTCCATAAATATTTGGTATGCAAGCAATCCAATGTTATGAGCCTTTCTTTGGAAATCCTTCTTTTGCTTATAATTGAACTGCACTACTGATACAGAAGATCAGATTAGAGGTCCATTAAGCCAAGTATCTTTACTTCAGGTGACTATGTTTAAGGAAAGTTTTTATGTCATGAAGGAAACAGTAACAATTCATATGTCAGCTCCAGGATTAAAAATGAAGTAATATCCCAAAGCATGTGGGGCAAGGTCTCCACAATAGGGCTATACCTGCTGATCTGAGAAAAATCCTCAGAAAATATAGCAATGGGTTAAACTACTCCCTTTAATGTTTTTGAAAGCCTGCTCTTTTTTCTCTCACAAGCCATTTAAGGAAATCAGCAGGGTTTGGAAGAGTTTATCTTCCTTATATGTTTTGAAGTTTTCATTGTGGCATTACCCTGACAGATCCAAATTTTTCTAACATCCTTGTCTCATCTAGTGAGCTAATAAAGGTGGAGGAAGGCCACTACTCTTTCAGCTGTTGAGATTCCCCTTTTACCTTGTCTCCTTCAGTCACAGAAAATCCCTCAGGTACCCCAGGAGGCAACATAAATGCACCAAGTAACTCTGAGAATGAAG
>VWZN01010104.1:65289-75952 GCA_013396955.1 Regulus satrapa | reverse complement strand
ATGAAGGAAGTGCTGATCAAGGATGAATCAGCTATGGGTACAGGAATTGCATTTGCTCTACTTGGTAGACGAAAAAGTGAGCTCAGAAAGTGATAAGGCTTGCCTTGCCTAGAGGAAAAGTGTGAAACNGTGTACAACACTAACTTCCCTGATAGACCACAGAGGTATATATAACCTATCTCAAACAGCACAGATTAAGCATATCTTTACTTCTGTTCCTGTCAACCCTCTGTTTTGAGAAGAGGATAATAGCCTCTAGTGTCATCATGGTGATAATTGCCTGTTTATGAAGCCTGCAGATAAGAGAATAATAGAGCAATAATAATTGAGGAAATAAATAGCAGTTCATTTTAATCCAATTTTAAATACTTTGTAACTACTGGATATTGAAAGAAAACAAATCAACAACAACANACATGCACGTAAGAAAAAAAAAAAAAAAAAAAAAAAAAAAAAAAAAAAAACACCAAAAAAAAAGAAATGTGTAAACATCAGAATGGGGCTAACTCCACACATTGAAACAACAGATAAATAATTACATAATTTTACTGCATAGACCACATTACTTCTCTCCTGACCACCACATAAATTTGAGGTCAGGCTGTTGAAACACACATCAGGATCCATCTACAAAAAATATAAAAATTGGGAAATTAGTGCTTAATAAAGCAGGTTTGAATTTCTTCTCATGTGGTTGTCCATGAAAAAACAATACTGAGAATAAGAGCTTAATATTGCTCTTTTTCACTTTTGAGATATAGATCTTGATAGTCTCATATTTGTAATTAATACAGCTGTGATTCTCTTTGTGGTAGAAGATACCCCAAGATGAACACTCCAGATACCTTATGTCCAAGTTGCATGTAATTAGGAGGACTGTGCGAGAACTGAAAGTGGAAAGTTTTTTGAAGTAATCTGAGTGCTGATTTAATGGTAGTTTTATTGGTGTTGTTCTTCCAACAGATTTTATCTGCAGAATCTTGCCCATATCCATGAAGGATGTGTGTTGCACTGAGTGCGGATAAGCATTCATGCCTGTCTGTATGCTCTTTTGAGCTCTGCTAGGATGACAGAAGCCAGCATTGGCCAGCCTGGATCTTGCCCTTCATTCAGCAAGGCCAGCAGCAACCCAACTCGTGGGTGAGATTCCCTCGTGTAGGGAAGGTGGCAGTGAGTTTGGGGCTGTGGCTGTGCCACACCAACCCTGTGTCAGGAGACTCTCTTCCTGCTTATAAGAAGGGATGAGTTTGTTTCTTGTGTGCATTTAGCTTCAAGGCACAAACAAAAAAAGAGAGCCTTTATTGGGCTAAGATTCACATTTCCCTCCCATCTGTGATCTGAATCATTGTCTTTGCTAAAAGTACTGCTAACGTGTTTTACAGGCAGTGGAGAGGGATACTTCAGCTGACCTGCAATAGGGAATTTGTAGGGTAACTGAATGTTCCCTACCCCCAGCCAGGCACTGGCCTCGACCATCACAGTGTACTAGCACATGGTCTTCACTGTGACTAACAGTCTAGAGCCAGGAAAAGGAGACACTTTCCTACTTCATTGTGGCATGCCAGATATTCTTCTACAGAGCTGTCCCAAGCTCCCTGGAACTGGTCACATCTGACTATCTGTTCCCCTCATGCTTTCGACCTGGCAAGGGCCTCCCAGGTTCTGTCCCATCAGGTGAATGCAGTCTTTGAGGAAGAGATTTCAGAAGAACATGATGACAGGGTGTTTCACTGAAGTTCATGATCCTGACTGAGGAATTGCCATTTCTCACCTACCTAACTGCTGCACACAGTTGTACAAATGGCTTTTCCCTACTTCTCTGAGGTCCATGCATCAAATAAATTTGAGTGAAATGAGGATAAAACTCTTTTGCACTGTCTTTTTCAGGAGACCAGATCCCAAAATCCTCTCACAGACCTATACAAGTTCAGAATAGTTTGGATGTTTATTAGAGAATCACAGGGTCATTTCAGTTGAAAAAACCCCTGAGATCATCCAGCCCAATGTTTGACTGATCAACACATTGTCAACTGGACCAGAGCACTAAGTGCTATGTCCAGTCATTTCTTGAACACTCCTAGGGGTGGTGACTCCACCAGCCCCTGGGAAGTCCATTACAATGTCTAACAACCCTTTACATGAAGAAACTCTTCCTGATGTCCAACCTGAACTTCCCCCAGGGCAACTTGAGGTGATGTTCTCTTGTCCTGCCACTTATTGCCAGAGAGAAGAGGCTGACTCCCTTGTGGCTGCACCCTTTTAGGTTATTGTAGAGAGAGTGATAAAATCACCCCGGGTCTCTTTTTCTCCAGGCTAAAAAACTCCAGTTCCCTCAGACACACTTTGTAGGACTTATACTCCAGATCCTTCCCCAGCTTTGTTCCCTTCTCTGGACATGCTCCAGCACCTCAGTGCCCTTCTCGTAGTGAGGGGCTCAGAACGGAACACAGAACTCAAGGTGTAGCCTCACCAGTACTGAGCACAGGTGAAAAAGCACTGCCCTAGTCCTGCTGGCCCCACTATCCTTGATACAAGCTATGATATCATTGACCCCTGACATGCTGGCTCATATTCAACTGGCTGTCAACCAGCACCCCCGGGGGCTTTTCCACTAAGTTGCTTCCTAGCCACTCTGTCCTAAGCCTGAATGGACTTTTTGAGGTGAAGGTTAGGAAGTATAAGCACTTGGCCTTGTTGAATGTCATATATTTTGCCTTGGCCCATTGATTCAGTGTGCCCAGATCCCTCTGCAGAGCCTTTCTGCTCCCCAACAGATCTACGTTACCAGCCAACTTGGTGTCATCCATGAACTTACTGAAGGTGCATTCAATCCCCCTCATCCAGATCATCAATACACACATTAAACAGGACTGGGCCCACTACTGAGACCTGAGGCACAGCACCAACAGTATACAGCACCATTCACCACTATCCTCTATGCTCAACCATTCAGACTGTTAACACAGCAAAGACAGCTCCTCTCCAAGTCATGGGTTGCCAGCATTTCCAGGAGAATGCTGTAGGAAACAGTGTCAAAGGCTTTACTGAAATCCATATAGACAACATCCATAGTCTTTCCATCATCCACTGGATGGGTCCCCTGGTCATAGAAGGAGATCAGGTTGATCAGGCAAGACTGCCTTTCCGAAGCCTGTGATGGCTGGGCCTGATCATGTGGCTGTCCTGTACATGCCATGTGATCACATGCAAGATGATCTGTTCCATAACCTTCCCGGATACCAAGATCAGCCTGTAGCTCCCTGGACTCTCCTTCCAACCATTGTAAATGGGCAACACACTGGACAACCAGTTAGCCAGGACTGATGATAAATGATGGAGAGTGTCTTAAAGAGCTCTTCTGTCAGCTCCCTCAGTTCCCTTGGAGGAATCCATCCAGTCCCACAGAATTGTGAGGGCTAAGTGCCACAGGAGAACACTGATTATTTCCTCTTGGACTGCATGGAATCTGTCCTGCTCCCTGCCCCTGTTGACCAGCTCAGAGGGCTGATTGCACTGGGGATAACTGGTCCTACTGCATTAGGGCTCTTCCTTATGCTTGGTTACAATGTTCAGCCCTGGGTCCAATAAAAGACAGTGCTTTCTTTGGCACTCCTTTTGTTGTTAACATATTTATAAAAAAAATTTATTATATTTTACACTAGTTCTAGTGTATTTAGCTAGTCCTAGTCTATTATATTTTTCACTAGTTCTGGTTGAACTTTTGTCTTTCTGATTTTTTTTTTCTTTGCATGATCTAAAAATATCTTTGTACTCTCCCTGAGCTGCCTGCCTCTTTATCCAAAGTTCATAAATGTCTTTTTTCCCCAAGTTATTGCAAAAGCTCCCTGTTCAACCTGCCTGGTCTTCTTCCCTGCCAGCTCATCTATCGGCACAGAGGGATGTCCCACTCCCACACCCTTCCTTCGTAAAGTGTGTCAGGCCTTCCTGGACCCCTTTGTTATTAAATGCTGTTTCCCAGGGGACTCTCTGAACCAGTGTCCCAAACAGGCCAAAGTCCACTCTCTGGGAGTCCAAGGTTCAAGTGTTTTGCAGATCCTCTTCCTTATTTCTCCAAGAATCAAAAGCTCTGTGACTGATTCCATGGTCAGTGTGCCCAAGGTGGCCTCTGATCACCACATGTCCCACAGCTCTTGTCTGTTTGTGACCAGCAGGTCTGGCAGGGCGTGCCCCGGTAGGCTCCCCTCCCAGCTGTGTGTGGTTACCTTCCACACACATCATGAGCCAAATTAGATATTTTATGTCCTCTGTTAGAAGAACAAAATTATCCATTATTGTGACTAGTAGCTTTTGAGGTATTTCTAATCTTGTCAGAAGAAAAAATTCTGCACAGTTTTAGAAATTTATGTATTTGGTATTATCTTAAATATGGCTTCCAGCTGTATAGGCATTGCAAAAGTATAGGAATAAGTATTCTTCCTGTTCCAAAGTGCTTAAGATATATTATAGCTACACCAGGTGTATTTTACTGGCATCACTGTATGAGGAATACTGTATTTTTCCATTGCTACATTTGGCACAGATTAGGATGGCTATATTCTAGTTTTTCCAATCTAATTCCATCTTTAGTGGGGTGACCTGCAGCTTTCTGTCAGGAGGGATCATCCTCCTTTGTACCTGTGGCTGAAACACTGGCAAAAGAGCACAGCTGATCCTGTTAGCACTGTGTACCTCCCTCAACTGTCTCAAGGGCTGCTTAGGGACCCAGCATTTCTAAGCATCCCTGACACCAATGTCTGCAAGTTTTTCTTTTATGTTACTGTTTCGTGCAGGAGGTTAAGAAAGTGGGCAATCCTTTTTGACTGAGATTTCCCAGTCCCAGTTTAGCAACAGAATGGGAGTAAGGCAGGGAAAAGGTCTGATCCAAATTGGTCTTCTGGGATGTTTGATCCTTCCTTGTCTTTTTTCCAAGTTTGTGCTTAGCACAGCTTACATCTCTAAGATAAGGGATACCCTAGATTGTCATGACCTCATATTGTGCCTATTAGGGACTGTTTCACTGTGTCCAAAGATTTCTTCATAAACAACATCTTTTCCTACAAGATGTTCTGGCAGCCAGATGTGAAGGTTTATTCTCTAGTATACAAGGAAGACGTGACAGCCTTTTGGGATTTTACAAGCTGAGTCATTGGATAGTGACTAAGAATGGTTATTCATCGGTAGCTGACTACTAAACCATCTTCAGCCTTATGGGACAGAACCCATCAAAACTGCAGAAAGTTGACTTTAACTCCATAGTTCGTTATCAGGTTTTAGGTCACATCATGAATAACATTGTGATTCAGATATCTCAGAGGTGTTCGGAAACATCTTACGGTAAGGTTTCCTTGTCACAGTTATTAATCATAACATTCCCAGAAGCAGGTCCTCCCGTGAAACATGATGATTGGATGCAGATGGTGGAAAGCAGCCTTATCCATTCATTTCCTAAGTAAGCAATGGGGAAAAAAAAAAAAAAAAAAAAAAAAAAACCAAAAAAAACCCCCCAAAAACAAAAAAAAAAAAAACAAAAAAACAAAAAAAAACAACCACAACCAACAAAAANAAAAAAAAAACCAAAAAACCAAAAAAAACAACACCAACCAACCAAAAAACCTTCCCCCCCCCCTTAAAAAAAACCACCAGCATCATAAAAACACAAAAAAATGTCCTAATACAAAAGACCCCTTTAGATATTTCCTTCAAACAGGAGTAAGGGAAGTTACAATAAGGACCACTACTGCAGTAAGGACTACTATCTGTGCCACACAGCAAGGGTATTAGTTTTGGATCTTCAAAATTGGGGGATCTTAATTTTGCTGTCTCTGGAGTTTGAGTCACTGGTGAAAGAGCTGCCTCCATATCCGTGAGGGAAGACACTAGATACAAATGTGCAAATCCTTCACCTTCCATATACCTGGGGTTTTTCAAGGGAATTTGTCACAGAGGTGTTTGTTCTATGCAGAACAGCAGGCTCGTGACAATATGCAAAGGAAACTCTTTTCCATACTACCTGCTCTGCATGAACAAGCCCTGCCTAGAACACTTCAGGGGACAAGGACAGAATTCTTCAGAACTGTCCTTGAGACATAAAGATGACTTGGCAAATGAATATCATTGCTCTAGGCAAAAAGATTTGTTTTTTCCAGCCATTTACATCTGCTGCACCAGCATCCAAAGCATACATAGCTTGAGTGGGAAGTTGTCAGTGGAAGAAAAGGGAAGAAAAATAGCCAGTTATTTTAATTCCATGTAGAAAAAAACTTAAACTTAATTTCATTAATTAAGAAATCTTAAAAAAGAATAAATGTGGTTTGAAATTAAAAACTAAAGCCTGTATCTAAATTAAAACCCTTATTATTGTGTATTTTTAAAAACTCATCCTACTTGAAATCTGCAAACCTCCTAAAATTACTGTCACGTTCACATGAGAAATACCTAAAATGCCAAGTATTTGTGGGATAATTGCTGTTTACTTGACATTTGTTCTGCCCTGAATTTCAGCAGACATATGCTTGCACAGTTCAGCCATTAAGTTTAACATCAGCCACTTTGCAAAGTTAAATAATTCAGCTGTTTGCATTTGCCTACTAATTGCTGAGAGCAGCCATCCACACAAAGGATTAAATGACTATTATTCTTCAGAATACTATAAGTCTTTTATTCTGTGGGAAGTCTAAAAAATGTCATTTGGTACTTTCATGTATAGCATCTCTAGGAATAAGTTAATGGAGTACAGCAAGTTAAAAAATCTGTTTGGGCCTGTATATCAAATTCCATCTTGATGTGCTTTTAACTCTAGAAAAACATTTTGGAACGGAAATAGCAATTGGCTCTTAACTTCCATCTACTACTAGTGAAGTGCTGTTTTACTTCTAGAATGAAATAGCTCATTTTAAAAAACCCAAAACAAATAAGCTGTCATGTCCAAGAGCATTTGAAAGCTTGCAGTAGGCATTAATGAAGACAGCAGACTCTTCTGTGATAGGGGTGCTGAAAACAACACAGCAATATATAATCAAATGAATACTTTATGAGTCATTATAAATCTGTCTTGAGATAGTGCCTAGAAACTAGAATTACAATCTTCCCCTAAACACTTTTAACTTAGTGGCCCTTATTGCAGAATTTTTACAAGCATCTGTGACTTTTAAAAGATTTCCTTCCCTTTTCATTGATAACTCCTCCATAGAGTTCATCAGTAAGAAATCAAGGCATACATCTCAAGACAGTAACTTTCAGACTGTTCTGTTCAGTTTGACTAATCTGCTATGTATACATCTCAAGGGTTCTTTCCCTGGTTAAATAAATATGTAGGCTTTCACTAACTTTTGCACTTGCTGCTCTGTGAGTAGCAATAACACTAATTTAGCAAAGGAAAAAATAGTTGCACTTGATTTAGCTCTAAATTAAGGAGATAGCTCTAAATAAATATTTTATTTCAAATATTTAAGCTCTAAATAAAGTGATACCAAAAGATGCATAAATAAAAGCAATTTTATTTCCTTTGTAGCTTTCAGAAAGTGATGATGGCTAAGGCTGGGGTTCTTTGGTGCGTTTAGTGACTTCTGCCTGGCTTCATAAGCAAGGGGCTGTGTCTGCACTGTGAGGCGTGATGCTGTGCTGCAACTCCACTGCAGGTAGCAGCAGATGCAGCTGAACAAGAGTGGTGCCAGAGCTCTGTAGGTAACTTGAACTTGGAGTAACTCTTTGTCCAGCCAGGAAGGTCTGTGAGCTAGTACTGGCTCAGTACTTGGCCCTTGGGCTATCACTCAGTGACTCATGGCTGTCATTCATGCTTCCAAAAAGATATGGGCATCTAAAGTCGCATCTCATGACCTTTAGTTAGTGTGTGCATCCCTGGGCTTGTTTTCCTGAGAGGTATAGAGCTCAGTCATGGCTGAAGTGTGCATTCATCATCATCTTTGACCCTGCTACCCTGTGCCAACACCTTTGATGCCATATGACACCGGCTGGTGCTGCTGGAGGAAGGATGGATTCAGACAGATGGCTCAGGCATACAGAAATTCCCAGAAGCACCCATCTCTGCCCATACTGGACGGAACTGCCATCTCCAGACCAGTTTTGCAATTTCAGCAGTTACGTTGCTTCCCACAGCAGAAGCATCATTGCCTTGGTGTAGCATCTGTTGCCTACCTTCAGGCAAAACTCAGTGTTGCCCCAATGTCTGAGAAGACCCTCCATAAATGTCACAGCTTGCATTGTTCTACCATACTCATGCACCTGGCTTTCTGAGTTAGTTACCTCTGTCCGTGCCTCAGCAATACTCCGTGGACCCTCTCAGCTTAGAATGTCAGCTGTAGGGCATACATGCACTTGCTGCAATGACTGTGGTTTGGAGGATGCTGGAAAAAGCCTCACTTCAGAGAAGCTCTCAAACCTTACTCTTATTTTGCTTTCCATTAAATCTGCTGGACTTGTGTTATTACAAGAAGAGTCTTTTTGGACAGTTCGCTCTTGTGTAATTTTTGTTCTGCAGAAAGTGTTTTGTGATTTCACATGATTGTTTGTCTATATCCCTGTGTCATCTGCAAATCTGGCCATGTTGCTATACTCTGAAAACAAATCTGGCTCAGAGAAATGTATGGCTTTTGATCAGTACTAGTAGTTTTGAAAACAAGTTTGAAGCCCTTTCAATCCAGGCACTGCCTGTAGTGCAGCACTGAGCTGTGTAAGAACCTTCTGTGCAGCTTCTGACTTCTGGAGGCTTCTTTCCTTGCAGAATTGAAAAGAGGAAGAGCTGCCCCGGCTTTATTTTAAGGTTGCATTCTTGCAAGAGCAGTATGTGATTAATGAAGGCTTTGAGCTTGTTATAGGCATGATCAGTCTATGCTGTAAATGGCTATAAACAAAGCAGGGGAAGGTAATGTAGCTAATTCTAAGCCAGTGTTTATAAACAACTTGTCAAACTTTATCACTGTTGGTTAATGTCTATTAGTAATGTATTAATGTTTTATAAACTATTTATAAATGGAATCTTAATATAGGAAGAAACTTATGCAATTTGGTTCTATGCTTGTTGTTAAGTAAAGAATCTTCTTCGGCTCCAGCCTGCGCAGGTATTCCTTCTATCGTTCAGAGACTTAGTGCTGCACAAACACTTAAGTTTGTGGCCTTCATAAATGCAAAACTGACATGCTGATAAAATAAAGAAAAAGCACACCTTTCTGAGGGTTCTGATGCCTGATAATTGTATTCCCCCTGATATGCTGCTCTGATCCCTCTCCAAATGACTGAATGGTGAAAGTTTGCAGTATTTGTTTGTTGGTCCCAGGTTTCATGTTGGATAAATATACAAAGGGTAATTTTGCTGAGTAATTTTAAGTAACCAGATCACACTATATTTGATCCCCTAATATGTGAAGAAAGTATAGTGTTACCAATGAGAAAATGATTCACCGGCCTTAAGAAATGAGCAGACAACTCTCTCAAGATGCCACAAGGAAAGGTTAGGATCAGGTATTTCAATGGAATTCAGGCCAGGTGAATACACTTCCTTGACCCCTCCTTTCCATATGATATCTGCAGTAACAAATTTTTTAAGGAATTGTGATGTCACTTCCTCCTGTAGATGAAATTGTTTTGTGCACAGTTCAGCCTATTGGATGTGTCATAGGAATGTGACACATTATAAGACATATTCAATCAAAAAAATAGAAACATTTTTGCAGATCAGATTTGTGCTGTGATAAATACTTCAGGACAATAGGAAGCAATAGGTGTTTTCAAAACATAATCTAGAATAATGTTTTATGTCTATTTTTTATAAACAATTCTTCATTATCCATGACTAGACTACACACTTTGCAATTTAACTAAACCATGCTAAAAATAAAATAAACTCAATCTCTTTTTTTCTTTCTCTAAGTTTATAGTACATCTTATTTTTTTTTTAAGTTGGCATATTGTGCTAGCCTAATTTACACATTAGCTTTGCTAATTTACACTAGCCTAATTTGCACATGTTTGTTGGGTCCTTTTCTCCACAACCCACCTCCCCTATCTGGACTATCCATCATTTGCCCTGGGTGTCTGACACTTGACAATGCATCGACCCTACCCCAAACAACTGTTCTCCAAAAGACAACTTTAATCAGATAGAACAAAGACAAAATGTCTGTACAGTACAATGTACTTATGTCCTAGAAATGGATGTTTCTAGTGGCATCCCACAGGCTCTAGAACATACCACTCACAGTCCCATCTTCCTTCCCTTGCTCTCCACTCAGCTTCCCATAAGTTGGGAAGGGAAAGCCCACATGGAAGTGAATGCATTCCCTGAGACATGTGTTTTTCATTTTCTTGCTTTTTTCCAGTTTGATGTGAGCTGTATTTTGATGAGGTTGACAAACAAGGCAGCATAGCTGTGTATTAATGAGGCAGTGCAACCTCTCAACATATGTTCAGGGTTAGCTTGAAATTAAAAGATGAGGGCCTGTATGACCCACTGAGTTGTTTCTGATTCCTGTATTGTCACTAAAAGGAATGACCTGTGCTGTTTGTCTTCATGTGGAAAACACAATCATTAATGTTAGACAAGACAAATTGGCTCTTCTAGACTGTAATGCAGTTTCTTGAAAAGTGATCTTAGTGTAATGTTTTACTGAGCTGCACCTAGGTGAGAATACAAATGGTTAGGAACAAG
>VWZN01010104.1:39010-62228 GCA_013396955.1 Regulus satrapa | reverse complement strand
TCTTTTCTTCTTTTTTTCATCTGAGTAATGTATAAAATGAGGCTGAAAAAAAAATAAATAAAATATAAGTATGTTCAAGAAAGACTTTGCTGGAAGAGATCCGACAGAGGCAATTGGGAGGGGCCTAGAGCACTCCCCCTGTAAAAGTAGGCTTTGGGATGTGTCTGGCCCAGCCAGGAGCAGGAGCAACTTTGGGCATGTATTAGCACCCCAGTACCTGTGGGGTGGGGATCAGCAATGCTTACAGGAGACGGAGAGACAGTAGTCATGATTTGAAACAGGAGAGTCTGTAGCTGGGTATACAGGACAGAGAAAAGCACTGCAAGAATTATTAGACATCAGAGCAGGGTCCAGAGTGACTGTAAAGTCTCTCTTGGAGGTGGTGTGCAGGACCTGACTTGACAGATTTCTGAGCAACCTGTTCTGAAATAATAGCTGGTTGCTCTGAGCAGGAGGTTGGACGAGCCTCCCTCCCAACCTGAATAATCTTGTTATTCTAAGAATACACATCAGAATCAAGTGAACACTTGTTTTCTCAAATAAAGACAAAAATAAAATACATTGTACAGCTATTGACTACAAGCTATTCAAGCACATTTGATTTCACATTACCATCTATGCTCAAACTCAATTGCAAAAATCACAAAAGAGCAAACAAATGCTCTTCATATAAACATGGCACGCAGTTGTTTAACCTCACGTGTGGACTCTATTGGAATGGCTTTGAGGGTTGACCTCTGCTTTGGTCTAAGCCACCACAGTATTAACTTTAAACTTGCAAGACTTCTGCTAAGGCACTTGTACCAAAATCTTAGGACTGTCTGAATCTCTTCTCTTGAGACAGCAAAATGCTTATGCTTCTGCTTCAGTCTGAGTCCTTAGCTGATATTTTACTGTTGAAGCAGGCATGTAGTTTCTTTGTGCTCCTCTTGGGTTATACAAAGTGTGTCTAAAAAAAGTGATGGTTCTATACTATCTTGTTCAATGGGAGTGGCAGATAAAACTTCAATACCTCAGCGAGCAGCTGCCCCAGAGCACTGTGAAATGCCTGTGCTGGGCTTGATTCAGCTGGTGTAGCATTAGACCTTGCCATCCATAGCAAAATCAAACATCAAGCCAAAGTTTCGCAAACGTAGAATTTGTGACATGCAGTTGTGGCTTGCACTGCACCCATGTCTTTCACTGAAACAGGGTTGGTTTCCCACTTTTTCTCTGAAAGTGGGAAGGTCACTAGCTGGAACCAGTAAAGGCTCAAGTACAAGGAAACTTTACAAAACCTGTAGGAGTTGAGTACACTCTGCAAAAATAATAGTCATTTATCTTTGTTAACAGCACTAAGGATGTTGCACAAACTCGTAGGAAATTTCCATTCAGGGAAAATAACAGCACTCCTCCCACCACCTTGTGTTTTTATTGTAGCTGTCACAGGACACAAAACTGTTACAAAATGACCGAGAGCTGCATCACAACCAGCCAGCGAGATGGATGCTTCTTGTAACTCCAGCTCCGCTGGCCCTTTCACTGGGTGAACGTCAATGCAAAGAATGAATTAGCTNAAAAAAAAAAAAACACCACAAACTGAAAGCTACGACAGAAGTTTGAACAGTATTTTGTGAGTTTATAGTTTCTCAAGCTAATTTCAAAACAGAAGGGGATGAAGAGCAAGGGAGTAGCTGACTCAGTTTTTGATTTTTGAACTCTCACAGGTAGCAGTATGCTTACCAAGGATTTTGATCCCTATTCCATCATCAAAATAAAACACCCACATTTTTTGAAACTGCTCCATCTGCCCTGAGGCATATCTTTGAAAACGTAGAAAAATTGTGTTTTCAACTTGTTTTACTAGATTTAGAGAATAATGCTGAACACTTTGGTTTTACCCAAATAAATGGGAAGTGGACATTCTAAGGCCACACGTCACTGTGACAAACACAATCAATGGTGGGGGTTTGTTTTCCATTGCATCAAGAACTGATGTTTCTCTGAGCTGTTTGTATTTATTTTTCTGGAAATTTGCTAACGTATAACCCAGGAAACTAGAACACATTGTTATTCAAATAATTCTTATTTTAAAGTACTTCCTCCACTTTTAAGTGGCATCCATTTTGCATCTTAGCAGATTCCTGTTCTGTTGGACCTATTCTTCTTATGTTAACACTCTGCCATGTTCCAATAGGGAGTCACTGGTGTCCCACACAGATAGTTTGAACTATTTTAATGGTGAAAGGAGTGAGGCAGTATTAACTTTCTCACAATTCAGTGGATCTCTTTTCATAAAAGTTGAATTAACTTGCCAAAGCAGCTCTAATATATAACAGGCAAACATGAAAACAGTTCAGTTCAACCATGAGGTGAAAAGGAGGCCTTGATGCATCACCTTTAGTAGGAGATACGAACATAATGCTGCATATATCAGGACAAAGACAATAACTGCACTTTCTCCTATTTACGGGAAAGGCTACCACTCCCTGGGAACAGCATCGCTTTCATTCCTGCTCAGAGCTGAGATGGGCAGTACTCATCCCTTGTGTTGCATCTTGCCCCAAGAACATGCCACTTCAAATTAGATGCAGGTAATAGAACCCTGAAGGTCAGGTTCAGTAGACTTCCATAAGGGATACAGATACCTGCCTGACTGAACTGATACCCTAGGAAAACACCACAGATAGCAGCTGCTGATTCTCAGTGTATAGAAAAGTGTCTTTCCTTGGACTGTGATTCCCAGTCCCACACACAGATCTGCCTTCCACCCACTGACGGTATGTTGCCTTCTTGTCCACTTTTTCTCAGACATCATGAGTCTCTCCAAGATATCTGGCATCTCTAGAAAGAGCAGGATTGTTTTACCCTTGCCAGCCTGCCTGGTGGGAGAGAGGAAGTGGTGGGATGTCTGTAGGGGCGTGGTACAGCGAGTCCATTGTCTCTGTTTCATTGTGCCTTAGGATTTCTGAAGGGCACCCAAAAGGGGGTTTCCCTGCCTAATACATAGTCCTGACAATTTAGGAAACAAAATGTCTTATTACACCCTTTTGTTGGAGGATTTCAAACCTGGAGGAGGAGCTGCCCTGGTTCAATGCGAGATTGAGAAAAAGACCTACCATAAAAATAAAATTTTAAAAAAATTAAAAAAAATAATAATAATAAAAAAAAGATAGCAATGTTTCTCCTTTACACTGTTCTGCATAAAATTAATATTAAAGCACTGGACTTATGTGATGGAAAATTGGATTATGTCCTGGGTCTCTGCTAGTTTACTTTGGTACCTATAATCAAGCACTTCAAAAGACATTTATGAAGGAATACAGATCTCCCAATGGCTTTTTTCCATCTGAAAACAGAGCTAATCATGTATATCTTCTAGCAGGTGTTTTGCCAAAATTTCAGAATACAGATTGAGGCATGCTTTGGGTTTAAGCAGCTCCCAGAAGTATTTGAACCTAATTTTTGGCTGATGCCTAACAATTGTAGTAGTGCAAATACCACATTTACCTCAATTTCAGAATTTCTTGAAGACTTTAATGGTCTGTGCAGAAAATAAGGAGACGGTCCTGTGGTCCTTGCCCTTACCTCCTTGTTCCCAGCTGTTTCTTGACATTTTACACCAACTCTCGCGCCCATGCAGATATGCCCAAACGTATCAGGGACCTGATCTGCCTTAAAAAATTAGAACTTACAGTGTCACAGAATAATTTTTCAGGGTTTTTTTTTGTTTTGTTTTGTTTTGGTTTTTTTTTTGTCATATTATTTTGCTTGTCCCTTGTTTTCAACACAAGGAAGGGCACAAAAAATAAAAGCAGAAGGGCAATACAACCTCTTTAGAAAAAAATTGCTGGATATCAGTCTTAATCTTCACAAATAGGATAACTTCAAATTCCTTCATGCCAACGAACATAAATAATTCCTGCTATAGAAAACTCATTTGTCTCCCTTGATTATTTTATAAACAAACTGCATAAGTGTGAATTGGTTACAGTGGTTGTAGTTTTAGGCCCCACTTTTGAGCAATAGAAGGGTATGATTTTTGCTGTAATGGGTGCAGCCTTTGGATTACCCAAAACTATATCTACATCTGTCTCCTCAAACTCATATCACTTTTTAAGCCCGTGCTTGGAAAAGAAAGTAGCATTGTCATACTCCTAAACACAGCATGGTATTCTCCCGAACAGTCCCAAAGTCGAAGCAAAGTGGAAGATTCTACTGTCTGACAAAGATTATCTTCTCTTTCCTGTTTCAGGGAAGAAAAATGAGCAAAAATAAAGGTCATCTGTGTTTATATTAACTATACAACAGTTCCACTATGTTTCGTAACAAACTTGGGTCATTATTTATCCACTTGTCCTTTATATCACAGCTTTGAACTCTGGGTTTGCTTATCATGATATTTCTAAAACCCATAAACAGTCAGGGAGAAGTATTCTAGTTTTCTAAATAGAGCATTAGGTCATTTTATTATCAGAGAAATATAACACTGCCCATCTGTTGTTGTTTCACATGTGGAACAGCAGGCAGCCTCCTCCTAACCGTTAATTATTTCGAGGAAGTCACTGCAGCAGCTTTGCCATAAGGGTCCAGTTTCGTTTCTGTTCTTCGTGATAGCTTTCCCCACAGCCATCCATGAGGTGTGGGTAGTGCTGTGCTAAGAAAACAGACATTCACGCAAATTCCCAGCTAGCAACACACTCTTGGTACAATTTGCTTTGAATGTTTAAATTTTGTAATTGGAGCAAAGGTAGAGCATCGTTTTTGCTGAAGACTTTAATTCATCTCTCAGTTCAAAATCAAGCTTGCATATTCCTTGAAGCCTCTGGAAAAAGTGAAATTCTTTACTTCTTAACCCTGTGACATCATTACCTGTTAGATCACTGTACTGCCTCCTGCAGCCAGATGTCTCTCTTGTTACTCTCACATACCATAAAATACAGGAGAGCAGTAATGAGAAATAATAGTTAACTGGGTCCCAAAATCCTAAGTCCCTTTGTGGTTCACTGAAAACATATTCTTCCATGTCAGAAGGTGAAAAAAATGTTGAGGTAAACAAGTTCAGTCATAAAGTAAACAGAAATCCACTGTGGTCAGAAGCTCCTCTCAGCAGGCATTGTATTTCTGCAAAGTATCTGTGCAGTGCTTAGCAAAGTTTGCTAGTTCGTGAAAGTGCTACAGTAGTGCAGAAACAGAAGATGTTATTTTCATACAGATAAATACAACTGAGGAGTTATCAAGTGTTTTTGTCCCCTCTAGAGTTTAAGTAAAAGAGCAAATTGCATGTGAACTTACTGCAACCTCATATGAAGTGACCTGCTCCTATACTATTCTTCCCAGCTTCCACCACCTGCCCTTTGCAGTACCAGCTTCTTCAGGCACATCCTGTGCCCTGAGAATTCATCACTTCCACCACATAACTTACCGTGCATCAAGAACCAAATTGTGCATCAGGATGTGGTGTTTCTCATTTGGTTTCTGTCCAAGCATCATAAAGATTTACATTGAAATTGAAAACTCAATTATCAAGTTACTCCTACTGAAAGTGTAAAATAATACACTGTTTGGAGGCACCACTTGAGTCCCTGTGGGGTCTCACTGACATTTCTTGTCAGGATGTCTCAGAGAACATTATATTCTGCAAGACCTTGGAGCCAGCCTGGGCCATGGAATTTTCTGGAACACCTGTGTTGTCTCTTTCCTGGGAAGATTATGCTGGGGTGAAGGCTGTTTTGTTGTTGTTGTTGTTGTTTTAGTTTGAGGGGAGATTTTCCAGGGATTCTCCCTGGAAAAACTGTGACTTTCTAGGGAATGCTGATATTTAAAAAGTTCCAAACCTCTTTTAGGCATCCTCTAAGAAACTTTTCAGCAGGAAGTAGTAGGCATGGAAAAGAAAGACTGAAAAAGATTTGATAGGCCAGCAACCTTCCCCAGACAGTATTGCAGTAGAAGAAAAATTGCAGTAGAATGCCTTTGCTGCTGTTATACAGGCTTTACAAAGGAATATTGACCCAAGTGGACCAGTTTGACTAGGGTAATTTTCCTTTAAAGATCAGCTGGATGGGAATATGAATATTCCAGGTTTATACCAAAACATATATTAGCTATACATAGGTGAACCTACATCAGAACATAGCTTTGTATATTTTCAAGCAGTAGGAATAACTTTTTTTTTTGCTTTATACAAATAAATCACATGTATGATCAATACAACAGATAAGGTACATGAAAAAATTTTGAGAAGATTAGACGACAACACTCACTGGGAAAACTACACAGATGCTCTTATGGAGAAATGAAGAGGACAGAAATGGGAAGACAGGTGCCTTTGGAAATCACTCTATAGCTGAGAGGTGTCTCCTGGGAAACAGATGCACCATCCCCTCCTTGCTGCAAAAGAAGGAGTATGCTCCTAGCCTGGGGAAAACTGAGAACTCAGTGAACTCAGAACTCAGTGAGTCTCAGGCCTGTGCAAGCGCCTCAGACAGATTATCCTGCGCTGGCCCCCTGCTCGTCCTGCCTGGTGCTCATCTACCATGGGTAAAATCCAAGCTAGATGATGGCTTTTTTTCTATACACATCCTTTAATGACGATGTTGACGTATGTACCTGCTTTCAGAACCTTTGCTAATCCCTGAGAGTTTTGTGAGCAGGGACCTGACCACAAAGGAATTTTACTGGGAAAAATATTGTCATCTTTGAGGTCCTACTGTAGGTAACTCTTTTGTCCCTGTGAGTATAAATAGTTTTCAATGTGAAGACTGCCTGGATTGTTTTATTATGCTAGAGAAGAAGTATCAATTTTTTTTCTTTTAATGTAATTCCCAATCATCCATAACTGTTTGCATGGCCTTGGATCACTTTTAATATATTAAAAACATAGTAATCTGCAAATTAAATGCAAGTTTCGATTAATTTTTTTGGTTTTCTTTTGTTTTGACATGTCTGCATGTGGCTCTGATTAAGGCCTCAGATGGACTGGGATAGATGTGAGATGACTACTAAGCGTGTTAGTGTTGTAAAATATATTCCATTCTCAATTGTAATACCCCATAAGCAATGGCTGCATACTTCATATAGCATCAAGGACAATGAAAAAAATATATGCTATATTCAGATAGTGCATTACTTTATACTAGATGCCATTGCAAACACATTTAATGCCTCCTTCTTCTCCTTTCTCTGTCTCAGATTGGTGGATCTTTCATCCAAAGAGCTTGTTAGATGTTACAAAAGTTCTTTAGCCTAAATCTTGACTCCATCTTATTCACAGCAGGAGTACAGACTGTGCTTGTTTTCGTACTGATTTCATACAATACAACAATGAAAGTTTGCCCTGAGATCTTTGCTGGGTCTCTTAAATGTTATATTTTCTCTTATTTGTGTAGCTAACAACTAGTTTTGTGTGACTCACTGGATGTATCTCTGTCAGTTTCACAAAGGCCAGGCTTGCCTCTAGAATGCTTCCCCCCCCCAAAAAATGGACTCTTGGCAGAGGAGCCAACTAATCCTACCATGATTTTCCAGCAGATGTCTGTACTTAACCCTACCCTCTTCTTAGATTCTCATTACACAGCTCTGTATCATCAGCAGCACTACTTCCAAAGATGGGAGTACTGCTAAATGCAAGGCAAAGTTTTTCCAGCAACCTTACATTTCTAATCTTCTAAGGGGACTTTATGAAACACGTAGTAAGTATATAATAAAATATATATGAAGTCATAGAGCAGCAGTAAAGTAAATTGGAGTAAGAATGAGCTAGGTTCTTGCAGGTAAGCAAAGAGACTATAAAATAGGAGGAAATAGAATGAAGGTCACAGGTTTTTTTGTCAGAAATCTAGTCTAGGGCTCCAAATCCATTTTCACAAGGACAAAAATACATGTGTGACACGTGAGGAAATTAACTCTTCAGGATGTGCTTTGGGAGTGCTCTAAGACAGAGGCATTTTGGAAGGAGGTGATAATGGCCTTAAAAGGGCAGTGATGAGATTGTGGAACTTCTGTGTGTGGGTTCTGGAAAAAAAGATATATTTGAAAACCAAAGAAAACAGAAGCTCCTGGAAAATGTGAGCAGTTAAGCCAATTGTAGACACACAGAAAATGGAAAGATGTTTCCCTTCTTTCTTTATTTTTAAATAAGGGCTTTTTTAATCTGGCTTCTGTTCAAGGCATAAGGAAATATGTATTGATTTCTGTCGGTTGTGTGCACTCTTCACAATCATAGCTTGCAAACTTAAAATAAAGAAAATCATTGGAAGGTAAACCCAACATATTCCAAAATACTGCTTGTCAGTCATTAGGAATTGGCCTTTTTTCATGGGTGGTCCGTACTGCTATTTCCATTTTTACCCATCCATCAAATAGAAGCTTAGGAAATACTCAGGCATTCAACAGTCAAAGATATCAGCTAGTAAACTTAAGTTGCAACTTTGAATTGTAGCAATTAAAATAGTATAAATGATAGGGAAATTGCCAAAAGATGGCTCTAGAGTCCATTACCAACTCGGGCAGCCTCATGGTAAACACTTTATCCTGATGTAATGTATGCAATGCTCAGTGTCATTTTAACACTTAACACATTTTAACAGTGTCATAGCATTTGTCTTATGGAAGTACAACCAGATCTCTATCAGACTATATATCTGACCACATTCTCTCTAAAATCCATATTTCTTGTTCCAGTTAACACTCATCATTTGGAAGTAGCAACTGTGTGAAAACGGTGCAACATCGTAGGCTTTCAGAGATAGCTCTTTATATGTATCAACTGCAGGAATAATTTCTTTGTTTTGTGTTTTGTTTCAAGAAATTAAAAAAAAACCCCTAGAAGGTTCTGAACTTGCTGTGAAATATCTCCATACTGTTGGTCACTAGGACCTACAGCAAGACCCATTGTTTTATTCTAAAGCTGCTGAAAAACTAGACAGAGGGTTTAAATAAAAATTAGAAACTTGTGTGCTTCTTCTCTGTAGTTGTGGCTATTTTTTTTCCCAGCTTTCATTGTTTGCCTGTTGTGTTTATTGCAGGACTGTCCTGATGTTGATAACAGACCCAGTTTTGTCTTAAACAGTGATGTGGTTATCTGTTGCCCTTGTATTTGGTGAAAATTAATGATATCCTAAACTGAATCTTGCTTTATGCTCCACCTGTATTTGTCACTAAATGCTGAAAAACATTATTTGTAAAGTCATAGACCTGAAATCCTCTTTGAGAGGAAAGCACAATCCTGCATAGACAGTTTTCTTTGGTTGGCATAGCATGTTTCTGTGATCTCTGGGACTCACATCTCTGCCCTTTGGCAGGCATCTTGACGTAAGCTGTTCTGATGCCTAATGAACTTCAATTTAATGCCAGAAGTGCATTAATAATGCCAGAAGTAAACAGCAACAGGGAGAAGGCTCTAGAAAGTAACACAGTGCTGTTTTTGAAAACTGCTGTCCAGCATCTCACCCATTTTACCTGCCCAGAAAAAGCTATCACTCACAAAGTCTTTATCACCACTGTCTTTCCTGAGATTTAGCACCTTTTGAGACACATAGTAAAAGCACTACAATATACTGAGAAAGGAAGAAGAAATCTACAACACTGAGTCTAGAACTGATTTCTTGAATCACATTTAAAATCTGCAATTTAGTCAACAGAAGATCTCAGTGCACAAGTCATATCCTTCTCTTTTTCTTCCTTCGTTTAGACCAACAATTAATCATGGCACAAGAGGTAAATGAGTGGGGGATTTCAGTGTAAACTGTGCTGGTGGATTGGTAAACATTTCTGGTATTGTTGCAAATAACCAACACAAGTGTAAGGAATGGAAGTTTAGCTTTAAGCCTGTATGTTTACCATTACGATTTTAAACTGTTTATAAGAA
The DNA here is from genome assembly GCA_013396955.1 of Regulus satrapa. Lineage (NCBI taxonomy): Eukaryota > Metazoa > Chordata > Aves > Passeriformes > Regulidae > Regulus > Regulus satrapa. The sequence goes on along the minus strand of VWZN01010104.1, from coordinate 52,381 downwards.
GAAGAGTGCTTTAAATGTTCCTGAGGAGATGGGCAAAACCACAGGGCTGCTAAGGGTTTAACTGAGATAAAGTGTTTGCCTTAAAATTCAGAGAAACATGGTCATTTTGCAGGCATGGTTTGTCATTTAAAACATTGCTGTTGACATTGTGTTGTGACACCAGTCTAAAACATTTATGGTTAACTCCAGAAATGAGGTGTATTAGGAGCTGGAAGGCAACATCTGGATTCTTCCTTATCACTATGTCCTCAAACAGCTAATTCAGAGTTCTACATGTAAAATAACAGTGCAATCTCACCAGAATCCCTCCACCCTCTTTCCCCCAACCTCTCCACACCCCTATTTTTATTTGAGGTGTTAAGGGGATTTAAATGTCTTTCAATACAGACCTAGATCCAGGATGCATGGCAGTAGGTAAAAGTGTCAGTTTTCATGGTGATCATTGATTGGGGTTTTTCCACTAGCTAAGGCACAGGCTAAAAGTTAGGTAGAGCTGGGTGCTCCTGAAGGCTGGAAACTGGATGTGCCACCTCCCACATGTCTGTCAAGAGTCCTGGTCTGACAGCTGCCTTCCATATTGGAGACCTTGGAGTCCATAGCTCAAATTCCTCCTCTGCATGACAGGGGTCAAAACAGCCCTTATCATGATCAAAAGGCACTCCAAGATATTAGGAACATGTTCTGGTTTGAGGTTATTTTCTATTTGGCTTAATCCTGCAGACAAAACTAGGAGCCTCTATCTGGATTATAGGGCGCTGGCATGGGACAGCAAAGACCTTGGTTCCAGTCAGTGTTCCAAGGTATTTTTAAACATCCTGTGAGGTTTGGCACCCTGACTTAGGATTGGTAAACATGTGATGTTGGCAAGTATGAAATCAAGCTTTGCTGCCAAAACAGGTGGGGAAGGGCATTAGAAAGACAAAGTCCCTCACCTTGGTGAAAGGGATCTTCACTTTTCTGGTCAACCTCCCCTCAGCAGCAGTTCACAGTAGCCTGGTGTTACCTGAGGAGGAACTTTCATCTTGGGGCCATGCAGAGGAAGTGGACAAATAACTAGCTTGTGACTATGACAGCCTGAAGTAAAAAATAAATAAAACCAATTTTTGTTACTTTGTAAAACTGAATGCTCCAAGTGTGCATTTCAGGCAGACATCAGTGTTCATTAGCAAGAGGAACACAAGGACAGATGTAAACAAGACAGCTGTCTTCACCTGGGAGCTCTCTTTCACTTATTAACATGCTGATCTGATTGCTTTTTTTGTTAAGATGGTACCAAAAAGGCTGTATGATCATGATAAATTCTGTAGAGCACTGAACTGCCAACAAATTACAGTCTGCTTGAAAAATCTTGAATTTAAGTAGAATAGACCAAATATAAAGGAAAAGGCCAGCATCCTTATTGCTGTCATTGTTTTTGCTCTTTAACCTTGTCTACTCCACAGTTGGATCCGATGCCTGTCTTTTTTCTGCATGTGTTCTTCAAAAAAGACCATGTAATTTAGTGTGACTTACATGTGCGGGTGGGTGTAGCCTTTCTCATGCTGCCCTGGAATCAGCCCTTACCAGCTGGTGTTTTTCTGTCAGCAAAGGTATTTCTGGGTTGCACTACTGAAGACTCTGAAGTCTTCACTGTGTTTGTCCTTCCTTTGTCCCTGTGCCTGCAACACATTTTAGAGAGCTATTTCCCAAGATTTGATCAGCACCCAACCCATTAAAGCCTCCTCAGTACCACAGGTGCTCTGTTGGAGAAGCAATACATAGGAAAATATATATTCCATGTTGTGGAGCATCTCCCATGAAATTAGGAAAATGCTGATGAACTGGAGAAGGCAAATACCTTCAATACAAACAATTTGAGATAGACATGACCTTTGCCAAGTTCCTGGAGGAATTCCTCTTTAGAAACTCTGTCAATGAGGGCCTTCTGGAAAACCCAGAGCTTGCTGGGGACCATCTTAGATGGAAAATACACTTTAGTCTCTATCATATGGATGATTTTGTCATCTTTATAAATTATTTTAATGTAGGAATAGCCCTTCAAGACCATGCTATCCAGGCCAATATTTAGACTGAGCAGTCAGATTTTAATTTTCAACTCTGTCTCCAGTCCAGAGAAGGGGCTTTGGTAGTAATGGAGTGTTTTCTAGCTGCTGTAAATGTGGAGGGTTATTTCAGTTGTTAAGCTGACTTTAGCTGATGACCTGATGAGGAAGAACTATCAGTTATAAACAATCAGTCATAAACAGATAGCTAACATCTACCTAGAACACAGACCGCTGACCTGGACACACTGCTGAGATCACAGCCAGACCCATAGCAATATGTTTGCAAGAAAAAGACAATTAACCACAGACTGAGAGGCTCAGTTAGCAGGATTAATATATGCCTCTTTATACAGCAAAAGCCCAGCTTAATTATCTCTGGTGTACAGGATAGTTGTATGTGTCTAATGGCCTTGGATCCTTCCTGGAGGGAAAGATTGTTTATTGTTTGCTAATTCCAATTCTCTATTGAAATAACCTGTAATCATTAATCCTGGTTTTATTTCCCTTCTTTTCTGTCAAAGTTTAGAATATTTTAAAATCTACTTGTGTAGACATTTTTATATTAAGTTTTGCTAAAGAAAAACACATTCTAGATTATATATTCATAATTTTAAACAGACGGATCAATTTATGTATTAATTTATATCTATATACAAATATATTTGTGTTTGTACATATAAAAGTACACAAAGACTAATATATACATACATACAATGTATGTGTTTTTATACACACACGCTCTCACATGTGCATCCACACTACCACCCTGATACTCACAGTAGGCATTCTCTGAGAAAAATCACATGAAGAATTTCCATACTGACATTTATCTTTCAACAATGCTCCCTTTATCAGAGTACAGTGGTAGGCTATTGAAAGGATAGAGTGTTTTGTGAATGACCTACTGCAGTGATCTCAAGCTCCTCGTGGGGAGAATTTGCCTGTGACATCTCACCATTCTCTTGCCAATGAAGCCCGTAAAAAGAGGTTATCAACAGCAACTCATTGAAGCCACAAGTGAGCCCATGCCAAGAGAAGGGAAGAATAGAGAATCTGAGTGTATTTTTTACTATGGATCACAGCAAGAAAGCAGAAGAACACCTAGAAGATTTCTTAAAAAAATTATAATATATTACAGAATAGAGTCAGATATTGAGGCATAAGCCCATGGAGCATGTATGAGGTCAGTCACTTTGAGCTTATGGAGAAAGCAGAGTGGGAGGAACACAATTAAAATCAAGAGTCAAGTGCAGGGTCCTGCACCTTGGGAGGAACAACCCGAGGCACCAGCACGGGCTGGGAGTGACCTGCTGGAGAGCAGCTCTGTGAGAAGGACCTGGGGTCCCGGTGGATAACAAGCTGTCCATGAGCCAGCAGAGTGTCCTGGAGGCCAGGATGGCCAATGGGATCCTGGGGGGCATAAGGAAGAGCAGGTGGAGGGTGGTGATCCTGTCTCTCTCCTCAGCCCTGGTGAGGTGCATCTGGAGTGCTGTGCCCAGTCCTGGGCTCCTCAGGACAAGAGAGACAGATGGAGGTCCTGGACTGAGTCCAGAGGAGCACTGTGAAGGTGATTGAGACAGGACCATCTCGCTTATGAAGAAAAGTTGAGTGGGCTGGGCCTGCTCAGCCTTCTGAAGATATGTCAAAGATGGGACCTTATCAATGCATACAAATAATCTGAAGGAAGGGTGTATTGAGACAATGGAGCCAGACTAATTTCAGTGGCCCTCAGAAACAAAGCAAGGGCCAGTGGGCATAAACTGAAACACAAGAATTTCTACATGAAGATGAGGAAAATATTTTCTTTGAGATTGGCAGAGCGCTGGAACAGACTGCTCAGATAATTTTAAAAGTCTCCTCCTCTGCAGATGTTCAAATCCCATCTGGCCACAACCCTGAGAAATCTGCTTTAGCTGAACTGGCTGTAACATTAGACCCCTTCCAACCCCAGCCATTCCGTGATTCTGGTGGATTTCTGTAATGTAATCACTCTGCAGTCTTGCCTCAATAATGAGGAATGACTCAGCACAGTTTTTCTCCAAGCATATATTGCGTGTGGAATTCCTCATAATATAGACTTTAGTTTTTTAGCCTTTAGCATGCACCATGGGCAAGCACTAAACCTAGCAAACCCCACTTCAGAATACAAGTTCATGCTTGGACACCTGAGACTTGATTCAGAAAGATGTTTAATACTTCCTAACTCTTCTTGATTTCTAAGAAACTAAAGCAAGTTCTTGGAAGTTAGAAAGCATGTCCGCAAGTACTTTGCTGAATCCATTAATAACAGCTTATGTTTCCCTCACACCTCAGTGCCTGTTCAGGTTAGTCATATTTCTGAAGTTCATCAGAAATAGAAAATTACTCATTGATCAAACAGCCATGAATTATCGAACATTAAAACTGTAAGTTGCGTTTGTGGAAATTGTTATTATGCCAGTGGCCATTCTGTTCCAAATTGCTAAACCTCACACAGTAATTCACTCATTGTAAATTATTCACTCATTTGTAACAAACAATTTTCACCACACATCTTGGACTGTTCTTTTAAAGAAAGGAGATATAAACTGAAAATTGGAGGGATTCTGGCCAACAGCTATTATTGAGGCACTGTTTCCTATGTCATCCATATTTCAAACTGGATATTTTGAATAGGTTTTATTAGATGCTAAAACCAACAAAAAAAGACTGAATTTACTCTAAACCAGGGTTCATTTAAGAAAAATGGGAGGTATGTCAACCCCACATCAAAGGGAAAAATATATTCAAAAGACTGCTCTGGCAAAGGTCTGGAGTGACAGAGAAATCAAGTTAGAGAGAAATTTATTATGTGATTAAGACTGTAAAAATAATGGTTAATTATTATATAAAGATATAAATAATTAAGACTGGTTAATTTAAGCCAAATAAACATGCAAGGATTTCCTTCCTAAAATTGTGTGGTAATAGATCCTTTTTATATCCTGACTGGGTCCACACATACAATCATTAGAAGGTTCTGTTTTTTCTGAGGAATGATGGTAATGGAATGATAAAGCGACATTTTAAAAGATAAACAAAAACATATCACCTGTAAAAACCAAAACAGGACGTGGTAAATGATATAGAATGGTCTTATTGCAGGTGTGTGGCAGTCACAATTGGCCCTTTAGCACTCACCTGACACAGCTTGATTGGCTTCCACCCCTGGAGATACAGCATCTCTGGGGATACTGTTCCCTTAATGGGGCCAAGCCTTAAGAAATTGATTTATAGCAGTTCATGATCTGCCTTGGTAGGATAATTCTTGTCAAAATTAGTCCTTTCCTTTGCCTTCTTTCTGCACTCTTTCTCTGAAACATCTAAGCAACCTAAAGAGAATCAAAAGCTATCCCTGGGGAGTAAATGGAACAAAAGGCAGACAAATAAGTCACATTTTTCATAGCATGAAGACAAGCCTAAATGCAAAGTTTTTAGATATACAGTACTGTAGACTATAAAGATGTGGGACTGCTATCTATGCAATGTGAGAACCTAGGCCCAGGGCAAGACCTTGTCATGGTTATCCACAAAGAAATCTATTTCTTGGTTTGAAGTTCTTTTGACTATCCTTGTGTCAAAGTATACAAAAAGGGGGTTTTTTTTCAGTTTAAGAATGGAATTAAATAATGCCCCACACTACATGAGGCTTTAGACTTAGATCCTCAGAGATACTTATCTTTGTAAATTTAGTGCCTGAATAGTGAAACCACACTTTACACTTTGGATCATAAATGCCCTGCTTTCTTCGGGCACTCTTTTGAGTCAGCTGTTCAGGTGGAGGTATCAGCATCACCCCAATGGAAGCTGCCAATTCTGCAATTCCACTGGCAGAGATGTTTCCCAAAAGGCTGTAGGCAAAAACAGCTGGCACAATGCAAAACTAAGCCATGTAGTTTACAGGTGCAAACCAACCTGGATGATTTTCCTTGAGGATGTGTTGAGCACCCTGGGGATGTTAACGTCATTGTCTGCCTTAGCTCAGTGCAGTGCCAGAATCTGTGTGTAGCTGTAAGGCATGGCACCAGCACCATCACACTGGCTGCAGTGACTTGCCTGCACCTGGCCTTCAAGATCCAAATTGGAAAAATGCGCAAGCAGAACTGACATCTTAAATATGTTGAAAGAGAACCAAGAAAAAAGTAATCTACAATATGACAGCCAAGAAAGGATAAATAAAACTAAAACACCGTTGAAATGCTGTCTATTATTTCAACTTTGTTTATTCTAACCCTCTGGGCCCTTTTATAAACATGTTTAAACCACCATTTTGGGCACTATGGTATGCTTTTCTTCTCATGGGGCAGCTAGGTGTCCCAGGAGATTTGAAATAAGATATTTTCCCATTCCTGACTCACACAGGCTCCCTTCCTCATAGTATTAATAACTGTTCATAACAGAAGGAGAAGTTTTGCTCAAGAGATTTTACAGACTGTGTCTACAACACACTGACAGCATGGCTGGAATTCAGTGTAGCAGAGTACAGAATCCTGTAGAGGCTATGTGAATGTGTCTGCAGGATGGCTAGTCAGAAGAATTAGTGTGCATCAGGACCCACTCTTAAAGCTCTTACAGCCTGCACAGAGCTGTATTTGCAGTTTTTGGCCTCTCCTGTACTGAAATGATGGTGATTTTGATCCTTACCCCTAACCACCTTCAATATTTGTATTTGATTTCTTGATGATTTTTAAAGACTAGTTCATGCAAAATTTGAAAAATAAGTGTACTCTTTTTGGTACAATTCTCAGAGGTCAGAACTGGGAAATTTAAAACTCTGAAAGCCAATAAATGCAGAGTTTTCACAGCCGCCAGGCAAAATACCCATTTCAGTGGAAGCAGACAATATTAGTCACACTTTACTTTTACTAGAGTAAAGTAACACAAAAGCAAAATACATCCAGAAATCAAAGGAGTGGAAGATCCAGAAACAACTTAGCTACCAGCAATCATCCACCACCTAAAATTTAGTAAATTGTACCCTCAAACTGGCTTTTGTCTTTTCTGTCAATAGCTTTTTCCTAGGTATACACATACAGCCACATCCATGGTCTCAGGACACAAAAAAAATTGTGGAAAATTATGTTTCTTCATTGTTAACAGGATCCAAATAGGACAAATGTTTTCTGCACACGTGGTGTAAAAGAAGTTGATGTTTTCCAACAGCTAGTTCTGCTTTTCCTGCTCTATTAATCCGAATTCCCATGTATTCCAGCCTTGGTAGCAAAGGCAGCCAATTTCCACATGGGTTGAGAGATCCCCTTATTCCCTAACAGAGGACAGACCCACACACCGTTGAATCAGACGCCTCTGCCATCCATCTCCTGCAGGTGCACATCTGCCCACAGCACATGTGCTGAAGCACTCCCAAGGTACCTGGCTTGCCAGCCAGCAGGCAGCCCACAGACTGAGGAGGGCCACTGAGCCCTTGGTCTGGGAACCCGCTGTTCCCACCCTAGGGAAGCGAAAAGCCTGATACATTGCTGTCTATTCAGCTTCAGTACACAACCATCTTTAGACAGTGTGACTCATCAGTGGTCTGCTGTGACTTCTGCCCAAATTCTATTTGGTGTTCTTTTATTTAAGAAAATAACTTCTCAACCTTGAAGACTGATTTGATTTCTTGAAAATACAATATTGATTTTCTTTTCTTTGCCCTTCTGCTAATATCTGCTGCTATAATGGACCAGCAATGTAAAAGTGATAGTTAGAGCAGGTACTGAACTAAAAGACAGTGAAATACAACTAACTCCATAGCACCTTCCAGGCTTTCTTATAATCACAAATATACATGATTACTATACCTGTAAAGAGCTTCTTGCCTTTTTTTCTTTTATCTGGTTGCTCTTAGGGTTTTGGGCCCTAAAAGAATATGGCATAAAAGAATCAGGCACAAAACTTGAAGGTGAATCATAAATAGGTCTGATTCTAGGTTACAGTCAGTACCCCAAGCAATGAACTCTGACATCTTTACTTGCAGCAAATCAAAGTCTTGCTGCTCCCAGCTGTCTGCACTGCTTCTCTGCCAGAAGATGCTAGTCCCATGGTGAAGTGAAAGACGCACATGTGCCTACGCCACAGCCCAGTGTATTCCTCAGGGTTTTAATCAGGGGGAGGAGGGCAGAGCATGGTTACTCCTGAACATACAGCAGGTGAAACCACCAGAGCTTATGATTCAAAGTCCACATATCCTAGCTGCACCTCACAGGTAGTGTGAAATGGCCTTCAAGGCTTCATACAACTACAGAAGCAGTGGTACTGTGCCTCAGTGCAAAGGAGATCCCTGGTCTTTTTAGAAATAACCTCAGCTTTATAGATTCAAAAGAAATCCAGCTATTTCAACTGAAACAGCTCCAGCTGTGTAGAAAATTCATACCTACCGTGCATGAGGTGGTTGGAAATATCTAGAGGAAAACCATAACAGTCGTAAGTATTTAGAAGTTACAATACACAACTGAATTGGGTATATTTTCTTTAAAATATGTCAAATCTCTAGTGCATTTATTCCCTTCACTTTTCAAACAAAAACTTAAAGTCAGTTCTCCATAGATTTTCCGGGCTTTCAAGGTCCATTAAAAAAGGTTGCATTGCTTTTGTCAGAGTTTCTTGAAGCTTTTTTAACTATCTACCAGCTTGAAGTCAAAAGAAATTGCATGTGCTCCTTTTTCTACAAAAGTGATTGACTACTTCAAGTGGATAAATAATTGGACAGATGAGTCCAGTTGCCAGTCTGATTGATTATTTTCCCTTTCTGTCATGGTGAAGTGAAGCAGACAAGTGTCTCTTTTGTTGCTGTGGGAGCTCCAAGGCCTAATGTAGCCTTTTAGTTAGGTAATTTCACCTTTGAGGCAGGAAAAATGGGTCTTTCCAGTCAATGTGTGCAGGTGCAAATGGAAGAAAAAAGGTTCATGAGGTGAGAACCTGAATAAAGGCTGGAAGATAGATAACTTGAATAAAATTGAGCTCTCATTTTGGCAGACAGGCAGAGCACCCACAGGCCTTTCTGCTCCCACAGCTCAGAATCATAGAATCAACAGAATTATCAAAGTTGGAAGAGACCTTTGAGATCATCAAATCCAACTGTCAACCCACCACTACCACTAACCCCTAAAACCACACCACCCAGCACCAGATTTAGATGCCTCTTGAACACTTCCAGGTATGGGGACTCCAGCACCTTCCTGTGCACTTAACATTGGAAAGGACAGCACTATCATCTGTCTTCTGTGAGGCTTGAGAAATCAATTCCCATCTTTGCTAGGAAGGGGAAAGGTCTAGAAACATTATATTCATACAGTTTCCTGCATGCATCTCAGGTGGTTTCGGGGATACTGATCCCAAGCCTAACTGTCCATGCACACATCAGTTAGAAAACTGAGGCTCAAGAAGCAACCAGAGACAGACCTTCAAATTTAGATGCTCCTCTCTGCCTGAATAGTCAGTGGCTGAGTACAGTGATAGCATGGCATTTGGCACCTTCAGAAGAACAAAACACACCTATGGCAGGCTGCTGAATGGTGGAAAGACCTTTTAAGGACAGTGCATTCATAATCTCTTTTATATCACAATTACTTTAAAAAATGTGGCAAAAGTCACTGGGTCCCTTGGACAACACTAAAAAGTGTATCCAGAAGCAAACCAGCTTTCTATGTGGTTATCATTGAGTTGGAGTAGACTGTCATAATGAATGTCCCTCAGCATGAAAAACTGCATGAAGGTTCCAATTTCTGTGTGTTCTCTTTGCATTTTTGCAGGAGTGTGAAAAGGGTATAAATATAATGAACAACCACCATAAAGCTACAATAGGATGTCAGGGTGATGCAAAAGGGTATCTTAGCAGAATAAATGGTTGCCTTGCGAGTTCATTATTGTACTTACAGTAGCAATACAGCCAAAGGATTATAAATAATTCTGAGATGGAATTCTTTTTTGGCTGAAGGTGATTTAGCATTGACAAGCAGGCTCAGTGGAAATACAGGTAGCATAGCCCCAGTCCCACAACAGACCTTATTTCTGTCTTGTGCATTTGCAAGGAGGAAATTGTCACGGAATGGTTCAAATAAATTTCTAGTTCCTTGGTTTTTTAGTTCATATTAATACAGCAAGAAGCATCCTTCCTATTACAATGGCAAAAAGGAGAGGTGGGTCTATCCACTGAGGCACTGCTTTGCTAGAGAGATGAACAGGAAAGAGAAAGTATGTTCCAATTAAAGGTACCCTTTCAGATACTGTTTCAAAATCCTGCCGGCTGGCTCTTTTCTCTACTTTCATTTTTATATGAAACTTTTCATTTTATATGGCCCTTTTGTGATTTCAGGCCCACAGGACACTGGCAGCTCTACATTTTGTGTTCAGTTCTCTTAAATTATTTGGCCTATTCAGGAATCATGCCATGGTGGGCATGGTTTTATCTTTTTCAGAGATACATGGTGAGGACAATTTGTAAAAAGCTTTGAGATCCAGAGTAGGAAAACAGCAACACTTCAAAAACACTTGCAGAGTGTTTTTTAATAACCATTTGTACAAGTTTGGATATTGGATTGCTCCAGCCTTATTCCTCGTTATGGCTGATGACAATTTCCCCATTTGGATAGATTGGTAGGGGCTTTACCTCATATTCCTGGTGGGACAGGCTCTACAGAAGAGTTGAGAAAGGGAAACCATTTGAATCCTTAGGACATCATTTCATAAATCTCTTCTGAAACACACAGTTCTCAATGTTGGGCAGTAGTCATTTGCCTGCTGATCCCAAGGGAACAAGGACACTGCTTTCATCAAGCAAAACAGAGTGTCAATTGGAGCCTCTTATGACAGGAAGCAGGATTTTAAATTTCTTTTATATATTTTTTATGTGCTCTTTTCCTCTTCCTGTTTTTAGAGAGTAGGAAGAAGTGATTGAAAGTGAAGCCTGGAAACAGCTGGCTTCTCTTTTGGGTCACAGAATTATCCAAATTGTTTGCAAACTCAGGTCTGTAAAGCTAACAAATGGAGAGTCACTAAGTCCACCGTATACTTTAGGTTTCATTTGACGCCCACATGCTGAAACTACCTCACTTACATCTGCTGATACAGAGGGATCCTTGCTGGAGTGAAGTATCACCCTTGACTGCTTGTCTGAACATGCTAATTTTCACTTCTGGAAGAATTTTCTTCAGCTCTGGGCATAATGACATCTATGACTCCATCTCCCGCTTGCTTTAGCATGAGTGAAGTCACTTGCAGGTTCCCTTTACATGTTTCTGTAACAAAGGTGTTATCTTTGTAAGAGACAGACTTAGAAGAGCAAGGCATGTGGAAGAGAAAGCAAACACTATGGCTATGTGTTTCCATAACCTCCAGCGCTGCAGCTTTCAGTGAACATAATCTTGGCTATAGGGGAAAATAAATCCAGAAGTATGCTTCACTCTAAAAAGAATTGTTCAGGGCTGTATGTGACTGTCTCACTCCTTTAGCTGCTCTATATACCTGTGCATGGTGGAGCATAGTGAATGTTAAAATTAAGTACATATAAGAGTTATGATGTCTGCTGGGGGCTTCCACTATAATGCCAAATTGGTTAGGCTGGCTAAATGTTTTAAAATATCTTACATTTTCCAATGCAATTTCTTCAACATGGTTATTTTAGCTGTGTTATTTACACATCTGCAATATGACAGTTGTCAAAGTCCTATCCAAACCTGTGCTGTGCTGTTATGGTCTAGGATTTACAATGTGTGTAGGAGAGTGTTGCAGAAATACATCCCTCAGGCTCACTGACTTTAAGATGTACCAATGATCCTAGTGTTGCAGCTTGTGAGGAACAGACGTCTCCAGCAAAAGCCTGCAACCTGGAAGACATGGCATAGCAGATGGATTTCAACAGTCACATGATCAGAGAAAAAAGGCAAAACAAATAAAGTGAGCTTTAGGATGGCCTGGCCCCTATGCAGGGGGGCTATCCATATTTAATCTTCGTGATTGCTTTGGTAGGAGTTTTTGTAAAAGGAAGCACCAACATGGAGAAGCTGTCCCTGGTGCACTTTCAGCAATTAAGGAGTTTCTCAATCTGTTCTTCTTCAACTTCATTTGTCAAACTAATAGTGCCTATCCATCAACAGCTGCCTTCTTGAAAATTAATCCTTTCTGGATTGTGTGGCTATCACTTCTAACTGCACCAGATCAGCTAGAACATCAATACCAAGAGGACTCCTCAATGGTCTCTGAAGCAGCTCTTTCTGGTGGAACTTATGTTGGGGCAGGGCCTCAGAAAAGGTATCAGATGTCTCATACTAACATAAAGCTAGATAAATGAAATGGNATAAATGAAATGGGTACTTCTCCATTTTAGGGTTTTTTTTCCAAACTTCACCGCTAAATCGGAAAAGACTTTTTTATATACCCACTGCTTGTCATGTACTTGACAGGATTTTGGGGGTTTGCATTTTTGTTTTTTAATAAATCTATTTAGCTCAAATGCATTATTTGTAGTTTTGTGCTTCATCAAAATGAGCATGGCCTAAATACATAAATTGTATGGTGAGCCTTTAGGTAGAGACAATCAGGGAGTAACCTGCGTCTTCTGACATGTAGTTGTAGAAGGTGACCCTGCTNTTCAACAGTCACATGATCAGAGAAAAAAGGCAAAACAAATAAAGTGAGCTTTAGGATGGCCTGGCCCCTATGCAGGGGGGCTATCCATATTTAATCTTCGTGATTGCTTTGGTAGGAGTTTTTGTAAAAGGAAGCACCAACATGGAGAAGCTGTCCCTGGTGCACTTTCAGCAATTAAGGAGTTTCTCAATCTGTTCTTCTTCAACTTCATTTGTCAAACTAATAGTGCCTATCCATCAACAGCTGCCTTCTTGAAAATTAATCCTTTCTGGATTGTGTGGCTATCACTTCTAACTGCACCAGATCAGCTAGAACATCAATACCAAGAGGACTCCTCAATGGTCTCTGAAGCAGCTCTTTCTGGTGGAACTTATGTTGGGGCAGGGCCTCAGAAAAGGTATCAGATGTCTCATACTAACATAAAGCTAGATAAATGAAATGGGTACTTCTCCATTTTAGGGTTTTTTTTCCAAACTTCACCTCTAAATCGGAAAAGACTTTTTTATATACCCACTGCTTGTCATGTACTTGACAGGATTTTGGGGGTTTGCATTTTTGTTTTTTAATAAATCTATTTAGCTCAAATGCATTATTTGTAGTTTTGTGCTTCATCAAAATGAGCATGGCCTAAATACATAAATTGTATGGTGAGCCTTTAGGTAGAGACAATCAGGGAGTAACCTGCGTCTTCTGACATGTAGTTGTAGAAGGTGACCCTGCT
>VWZN01010104.1:17263-35180 GCA_013396955.1 Regulus satrapa | reverse complement strand
AAAAAAAAAAAAAGTCCTTTCTAGCCATGCATTAGGCAAAATTTTCCATGATTCACTTATTCTGATGTTTTCTGCTCAGGTTTCTTCAAGTGGTGCTACTAAGCACTCTAAAGGCTTCCTCGGCAGAGGAACAGTAGCAGGATCCTGCAGTATTGAAAGGGCATATTTCAAAGGCAGCTGAAAAATTAGTGAAGCCTTTTGTAAATCCCCTCAGCTTGCCCAGAGCCCTGTGTAAAATTCATCCTCCATAATATCATGGGAAGACCTTGGTTCTAGACTCAGAAGCCTTCCTCATCTGGCATTTGGGACCCAACATTATCTTTCCTGATCCCTGTTTTTCCATTTTTTGCCATCCAGCTGGTCCAACCAGGAGAATACTCATGGGTGCGCACACACTGCAAAGCAGCTTGGATGAAGGTGATAGGAAAAGCTGTTCACAATGCAGGGGAGATGTTCTTGGCTCTTCAAAACTCAGTTTTAAAAACTGTCTGGCTCAGGAGTCTCTTGAAAAGTGGTTGTGATCCAGGTAACTGCTGTGCCTGCTGAGACATTGCTTCAAGGCACAAACTGGCCCCAGCACGTGTCCTGCAGTGTGCTGTACAGGAAGGGTGTGAGCTTGTTTGAGGTGAAAGGAGTTCCACAAAGAAATGCTGGCACTTCCAAGAAATTACCTGGGACATGAGTTGCCTGTGGAGTGAATGCCAGGATTGAAAGAACAGCAACCCATCTGACCAAGCTAAACTGAAGAGACTCCCTCCTCTTTGGCAGCAGATGTTAAGTCAACACTGCTGAAATTTTAAATACCTTTGTATGATTCACATTCATCTGTGATGCTGGAACTGTGTGTCCTGTCACTATCCACTGGGCAGAAGCCTAGCAGAACTGCAAAACAGAGACATAAAATACACTACAAAGATAAAGACAATAATATTGAATATAAAATCTAACAAGTTTTTTCACAAATCTTTTCCGAAAAGTTGCAATCCAGATGATTCAAAAGAACAGTATTAGTGACATGCAGCCTCAGTCTGAGAGCTTTGCTGTACAGGGAATGAGGAGCTAAAGCCATCTCTTCTCCCTGGTTTCCTGTTCTCCGATACACTAAAAATATTGGTACCTTTCTCATTCAGTAGCTATTTTACACCTGTGGCAGGTGAGGTACATAGAGCATGTACCTCATGAACATAATATTCTATGCTTTTTTAAGCAGTCCATTATTTTAAAAAAGTGGAAGTGTTCTCACTGTTACTAATAGACCAGCTCAAAAACCACTAAGTATTGAATTTTTTTTTTTTACTTCTCTTCCTTTTTTATTTTGTTTTTTTCTTCTTTTCCATGTTTTCTTTGTCTGTCCTATGCTTTTTCCTTGCAACACCAAGCCAGTCCTGCATTCCTCTGACTTTTCAGAAGCTTGTGGCTGTTACAAGGCATTATGCAAAGGTGTTTAAATCATGCCTAAAGCAGACATACACAAATTTAAGCATGATCAGATGTTTGTGGCCTGCCTGGAGTACCTCTTTTCCTGATGAGTAGTGCTATAGTGAGCAGCCCCACTGACATAAATGAGGTGACTCAATCACTCTGTATTGTAGTTAAGAGGTTGGACACAGGTGAAAAGCCAAAATGCGTACGGAAATTCTTCTCTGCTGAGTGTGTGCCATGAGCAGCCAGTGCATGTGTCCGCAGGTCCCCCTGTGGAAACACATCCTGCCTGGCTTCCCCCTCTCCTGGGAATGAGGAAAAATGTCTCCCACTGCTTTGCAGTGCCAGCCAATATCTGCATTTTTAAATGAGGTTTTGGAAAGGGAAGCAGGAGAAACAGCAGCATAAAGCTAGACAAAGAAACAGGGTCCCTAAGAAATCATGCTCCAGACACTGCTTTGCTGGGTGGCAGTGATGTGTTACAGCTGGGAGCTTCTTTCTGGGAGGAATTTAGCTTGAAGACTCAAGCCAGTTCATCATTAAAACATGCTGATAGAGGGCAGGCTCCAGCTCCTCCTGTAAGCACAGCTGTTGCTGCCAGCCAGGACGTTTGCTCTTTTCTGCTCCAGCTAGAGAACACTGATTAAATGCTCCATCATTGTATTGTCTGTGTCCTCACTATGTGAGAAAAGAGACAAAGCATAACAGGTGCCTAGTGATGCTTTGTTTTGGATATGGATAGCAAGCAGAGTGACACTGATAAAGTCTAAAGTATAGACAAGCATTTTTTAGGCACATAGAGGACACCAAAGCTAGTTTTGACACCAAGCTTGCTGGTAGGACTTTTGTTATTTCTATATAACAGATAAATTTGCCATTATTTCTTCACCTGTGGCAATGGTGGCAATAATCTAGCCCATCAGTCTTGGTCATTCCAGCACAGAGTAAGATGCATGTCTGGAGTTAGACAATTCAAGGCAATGCCATTCCACTTTAAAGAGCATGTTTGGTATTAAAGTACCCTAGGAAGGGAGGCTGTGCAGCCATGCCAGCACCCCACTGTCAGTGTGGAGGCAGCTCTGTAGAGTGCTGTTGAACATCCCGCAGCGCAGCCACTGATGGAGCCACCCCTCTCCAAAGGAAAAGGGAGCCTTGTCCGCTCAGCAAGAGGAGGAGGCAGCACCAGGCTCTCCTCCTCCCCTGCCGAGCGCCGGTGTGAGATGCCTGGCTGCAGTGAGATCGTGCGAGCCCTCCCTGACCACCCACCCACGCTCAGACAGGTGAGGGGGATGGTGAGGGATGGACATTCGGAGTGCATAAGGGCAGACTTTGAAATGGTGCAGCTCAGCACAGCCACTTGGTTCCAGTGACACCGTACTGACTCACATCAGCTGAAAACCTGCTCTCTGCTTTTGCCAGAGTTAATGTGTTTTCTTAGGACAGGGATGGAGTGGTTTAATGGTAATTATTGTTAAGGAGGGAGTTGAAGTTAGTATCTGTTTTCACATAAGTATAAATGCCAAGGCCTGAATACATATGTTTCAGAAGCTAGGAGATATTACACACCAAAATGATAGCATTTCATTAGTATTTACATTATCTTGGGCCCAGAGGGCTCAGCAGAAACAGAGTCAAGAACTTTACCCAGGCTTTATTAGGACTTTTTAAATTGTGTCTTGAAAATCTCCAAGGATTAGAGGAGGTTTAGTCTCCCTGGAAATCCTTTTGCCCTGCCTGGTTATCCTTGTGGGAAAGAAGCATGTCTTGATATCCAGCCCAAACCTCTCTAGCTTTACCTTATGCCAATTGTCACTCTTCTTTCGACAAACCACTGCCAGGATACCATCGTGTGTCCCAAACCCACCTCATGCCCAGGGTAAACCAGACCCTCCTCCAGTCACAGCCAGCCAGAGGCCTCCTGGAGCCCCTCTATTTTGTCACTATGTCGGCTCTCTGAGGTGACAGAACTCAATGCTTGCATGAGGTCTGAGGGGCCCTGAGCTAAGGGGATCATCCATCTCTCCTATAAAATCCACCTGTCCTGTAGGACTTAAAACCTGAAAAATAAGGACAAAAGTGACAAGCTGAATCACAGCAGAAACAGTGAAGAACATGGAGAACATGGCTTGTCTAAACTTAGCTTACTTAGTTGAGACCAGAAGACTGTGTACCTCACTATCCTGCCCCTGAGAACAGCAAAGAGTGTAAGGACATGGGAAGCACACAGAGAGGGATTTTTGGGAATGACTTCCCAGATTCCAAGAACCTGAGTCTCATGGATGATGAGTTTAGATTTAATAGCTCCTGAACCACATTTTGTCCTTAAGTTTATCAGATACTTAGCAAAACTATGTACGAAAAAGTGCTCCTTTTCATATTTCAAACAGGGTTTGTGTTTGAAACTGCCACTTTCTGTTTTATTGGTATTCTTTACTTCAATAATTCCCTAATAATTGTCTCTGTTCCAATTATATGGTATGCATGGGACTCCACCACATCTACCAGACTGCATGCCTTCAGCCATCTGTCTTGTTCTCTTTATTTTACCCAGAGCAGATGCAGAAGCAAGAACTACGCATGGTTTAGGGTTTTTTAATGTGTCTGTAAACCATGATTGGCAGAGAGATGTTTTCTGTTTTCTTCTCCTTTTCTTTCCTAAAAGTTCTTAGAGTTTGCTGTTTGGGTGGAGCACCAGCCATGCCATATATAGAGCTATCTGTTTAAAACTGAAATGCATTGAAACCCATGTATCAGTAAAAACCATTAAATCCATGCCCTGGTAAAGTTCAGGAAGAGTTTCTCATCTGCAATCTTCCAATTGCTTTACCTCCACTCCAGTGTCCTGTCTTCTAAGCTTAGCTAACCTGGGTCCCAGCAATACTCCTTTACAGTGTTTCAGTTCTGCTCATGTCCTTTCTATTGTGCCTAACACATTTCAAATTTTGTCCTTCTTTGTCAACAGCACAGTGGTAGGTCAACGAGAACTATGCCTCTTTTTCTTTTTTTTTTTTTTTTCCTACCGAATGGAGTGTTTTATGGCATATTTTTATTCCTTTCTTTCTGCAACTCTACTGATTGCTTTAGGCATTTACCCCAAATAACCAAATTTCAGCTTGTGAATTAACTTACCTCAGCATTCCCAAGAAAGTTAAGAGGCATTGAAGAACTGTGGAGAGAGAGAGTACCTGTAGAACAGAAAGAGAGCATGAGGTAATCCCCTCTATTCCTACAGGCATCTATAACCTTCATTATGGTGGTGATCAGCCTCTATAGACACTGTTTCACAGGCAGCAAAACAGCTCCAGCATGAGCTGTGAGTCCACATATTGACATTACTGTTATGCTGGAAGTCACCTGCTGCCAGCCCAGGGCAGAATCTGGCTCTCTGGGTGCTACTGGGAGTTTAGTACTGGTGGGGTCAAATCAGTGTTGTCTTGAATAATTTTCCGTGAAAAGGGAACAAAACAATTTTTCACCGTTTCACCTCTCCCAGAGAGCAGCAACATTACTGAAAGTTGAAATATAGTTAATCCAGCAAAGTATAATGGCCCCACTCTGGTTATATTTTTCTTCCTATCAATGACTTTTTCTGTGGCTGGTGCAATGCTGTAATAATAGTCTGTCACTGTCCTCTCTGTGAACAGCAGATATGGCCTTTTACCATTAAACTGATGTTGCCAGCCTTCCTCAAAAATTTTCTGGCCTATGGTGTGTTGTGGGTGAGGCTACTTGGGGTGGTAGCCTGTCTGCATGGGCTGGCAAAAAGACCAGAACAGGTCTCATCTGTCCTGCACCCTATCTCAGACTAGGAACACCTGATTTTACCAGAAACACAGCTTGAAAGAAAAAAAAGGACAACATCCTGAGTAAAGACATCAGATAAAACAGGTCTGTAGATTGATGACACAACTTTTTGAAGATCTGGCATCTTTAAGATTCTACCATAGCTTTCAGGTACTTTCCTGAAAAAATTGACCCATTGTATCATGTTTGAGTTTCCACGTCTGTTCCATAGGGAGTCATTATAAGGACACCCTAATAGCAGAGACTTACTTCAGTTAAATCAAGGAAATGATGCTGACAATCTTCAAGAACAGATAATATTTCAAAGAATCATAGAATGTTAAGGAGTTGGAATGGACCTTAAAAATCATCGAGTCCCAGCTGTTGCTGCCATGAGACACCTCTCACTAGACCAGATTGCTCAAGGTTGTCCAACCTGACTTTGAACAGTGCCAGGGTTGGGCATCCACAACCTCCCTGGGCAACCTGTTCCAGTGTCTTGCTACCCTCACAGGAGAGAATTTCTTTCCAGTATCTAACCTACATTTCTCCTCTTTCAATTTGAACCCATTACTCCTTGCCCTATCACAACAGCTGCTGATGAAGAATCCCTCTCCAGCTGCCCTGCAGAACCCTTCAGAACTGAAAGGCTGCTATGAGGTCTCCACACAACCTTCCCTAGTCCAGGATAAACAGACCAAACTTCCTCAGTGTGTCTTTGTAGGGTAGGGGCTATAGTCTTCATCAACTTCCTGACCCGTGAGTGGACTTCTTCCAATGGACTCAAGTCCTTACGCAGGGGACCCAGAGCTGGATGCAATGCTCCAGGTGGGGTCTCACCAGAGCAGAGAAAAAGGGCAGAATCCCCTGCCTTGCCCTGCAAACCACACTGCTTTGGATGCAGCCCAGGATCTCATTGCCTTGCAGGCTGTGAGAGCGCATGCCTGGGTCATGATGAGTTTTCATCCACCATCAGCCCCAAGTCCATATCCTCAGGGCTTTCAATCACTTCTCCACCCAGCCTGTAGGTATTTCTGGGACTGTCCTGATCCAGGTGCAGAACCTTGCACCTCACTCTCACAGAACCACACAATCACAGAATGGGCCATGTTGGAAAGGAGCACTATCTCCTAGTCCAACCTCCCTGCTAAAGCAGAGTCTTCCTGGAACACATGGCACAGGATCTCACCCACATGGTTCTTAAATATCTTCAGTGAGGAAGATTTAACAACCTCTCTGCTTGGTCGGTTCCAATTCATGATCATCCACACAGTAAAGAAGTTCTTCCTCATGTTCAGGTGGAACTTTCTGTGCATCAGTTTCTGCCCTTTGTCATTTGTCCTGTTGCTGGGCACCGCTGAGAAGAGGGCTCCATCCTCTGACACCTTTCCCTTTGATACTTGTAGCTATTGATAAGGTCCTATCTCACTCATCTCTTCTCAAGACTGAACAGATCTGGCTCCCTTAACCTTTCCTCACAAGTGAGGTACTCCTCTCACACCATCATCCTCACTGATTTCCCTGGACCTGCTTCAGGAGCTCCATGCATCTCTCTTGTCCTGAGGAGCCCAGAACTGGGCACAGCACTCCAGATGCACCTCACCAGGGCTGAGGAGAGGGACAGGATCACCACCTTCCACCTGCTCTTCCTAATGGACTCCAGGATCCCATTGGCCTTCCTGGCCCCCAGGACACTCTGCTGGCTCATGGACAGTTTGTTGTCCACCAGGACCCCAGGTCCTTCTCCACAGAGCTGCTATTTCTTGGAGGGAACATTGTCATTTCCTTATTGATTACCAGATGCCATCTATGGATGTTAGAATAAATAGTAACTAATTGACCATGTAAAACCACAGATGACTGAAGAAGCTGACTCATATCCCACCTTTTTGTTTAAACTTGTTGTAAATTCTTCACATTTTTGATTGGCAAGAACAAAGATAAACTGCTTTAAATGTAACCACAACCTGTAAACATTACATGCAATGTCTGAAGCATGGGTTTTGGGTTTTTCTTTTGGGTGAATGGGTTCAGCTTTGACTGAGGCTGACAAACTTCCAAAGTCATGAGCATTTCCTGCCTGAAAAAGAAAAGAAAAAACAAAAAAAACCCTGAGAGTTTCCTGCAGAACGAAGAAGGGCAAAACAGCTGTCTTAAGGCCAAAGGTGTGTACTGACAAACAGGAAGAAATGGACATGCAAGGGGGAATTTTGCTGGAAGAATGTTTAGGTTCCTAAAGAACTCAGGAGAAGTGAGGCAAAAGAGGCTTTTTATTGTGGTGTCCAGTCCAAAATGCAGATAATTAAAGGTTTGAAATTATCCTCCTAAACATATGAATGAGAGACAATAAAAACATGGGGGTGAGAAAGCTTCTCCCCTCTTGAGTAAATTTTGTATTTGTTCTGACCTACACTGGAACCACAGGAGATTAAGCACTACTCCCCAAACATTTCAAGCACCAAAAGCTGCTGAACGTTGATACTTCTCTCTTTTTTCAGCCTGCTCACTGTGTCCACCCCATCCAGGTCCTCAGGCAACTTGGGCTGCAGAGTGTGGGGTCAGCCTGGATGCTAGGGTACTCTTCTGCTCCAAGGGAAGTCACAGCACAGTTTCTTTCTCTTCATCACATTACAGCCTGCCAAAGTTATTATCTTACCTGAGAAAGTACACCAAGTTCAGAAAAGTGACTTTTGAAAACTAGGCTTGCCTTCTCCAGTTGTTCACAGGGAACAGCATTTGCTTTTGATTGCTTTGATGATCCTTAACTATTTTGATTTTATTACAGCAAACTCTTGCTACTTAATTATTCCCTCCAAACTAGTGCAGTTTAACCTCTCTCTCTTTCTCTCTCTCTCTCTCTCTCTCAGCACTTTACTCAGGATAGTTCTCTCATTACTTAGTCATTTTTGCCAGAACACTGGGATCTGTATCAATGTGACTTATTTTCTTGAGGTGTCCCTGACCATCAGACACTTCATCAGATTCTTTAATATCTTTTGCATCCTGTTGCTGTAGACAAGTCATGCACCTGCTGGACCATCTGCCGTTGCAGACTGCAATTCAACCCACGCACACAAGAGATTTCTTTATCCATTACTCTGCACTTTGTTAAATGGTAACTGTCTGTACAGTGAGGCTCTAGTAAGGTTTTTCAGAAGGTGTTTGAAAAACAACAGTTAACCTGATTATTTTCATGCCATTAACTCAAGAGGACTCCAGTTCTGCCTCCAGAAGTTGAAAGGAGCACATGGGGAAGCCTTCAAGGCAGCGTGGCATGCTGAGTGGTGCTCATTCTGTAGCCAGGAAAAGGGAGCACAGACAGCCTAGATTTTCAGGACTCTTGCACAGAGTGCAGAAGTGCTTTTATTCCTTCCCTGATAATTTTCTTTTTTGTTCCCTGCCTTTGTCTCATGTTCTGGTTTTCTGGAACGGCATGAAAAAACATGCTGTAATCACCTGATATTTGCATTAATTTTGGGATTGCTTTTTAATTTTTAACTTCTTCTCTTTGTCCCTCAAAAATCAGCCTATTGAGAAGTTATTTTGGAGGTTTCTCAGGTAATTCACATAAGTACACAGCTTTCTATCAAGCTCCCAAGCCCTCTTATTCACAATATTTTCTTTTCTAAATTCCTTGTAGTATAGGCTGAGAGTAGAATGCCTCCAATTTGTTTTGTCACTTGCCATGATCCTGCAACAAGGAGAACTATACAGCTGAGTTTAGTGCTTGCAAGTCAGTTGTCTTTAATTTCTTTACCCTGGCTAAGAAGACAACTTCTTCCTTGAGAGAAGAAAATTGCAGGTATTGTTTTGGTAATTCTTAATGTCCTGTACTGGAAGTGTGTATTCCCCAGGGGTAATTTTCTTGGATGATTTACTTGCTCAGCTTCTCAAGGTCCCTTGAAGTTGGTTGTTTTGGTCAGTGTCCTTGAGCAACTGATGCCTTGTGAAGAAACTTAACAAAAATGCCTTCTCTTAGTTTTCTTTGTTCAATATGTTGCTATTACTAGTGCTGTCCTACAACCTTTCAGTGAGAACACATCAGTTATTGGCAAACCCAGAATATTTCAGGAAAATAGTTTTCACTGACAGATCCTTATCAAATCATCAGGATGTGGTCAATTATATTATTTTTGCCTTTGCTATAGAATTTTTTTCTCTGGAGACATCGCACAACTAAAGTGGAAAACTTAATGAATGCTAAGAGGAGGCTGACCACCATTTACCTGCAGAACAAAACCTTACAGAAGACAGAATATTTAATACCCCTTGATGGAGAATAGAGGTTTGTATGGAGTGGAAACAGTGGCTGTTGTCTGCCCTCTCATTAGGTTCAGACCTTGGTTTTGGTTATAAATGTTACCTTCCCATCTCTAGATATAAACTGAGAATTTGGTTACTAGTCTCATAGCTGAGGTGGGGACTCTAGACTACCAAATTCTCTGTGGCAACTGTGGTGAATAATTCAGGAGAAAACTACAGGATTAAATGAGTTTGCATAATGAGCCCACAGAGAGCTACACATAGAAATCAAATTAACAAACACCACTTTCATATGCTCCCCTATTACCAACATATTTGCAGTCTTTCTGTGGGTTAATCATGAACAGGCAAAGGTCTGAGCTTGTGGAATAGCACATTCATTGTCGATTGTAACTCATGAGTAAACTTGCAGGAGGAATTGCCATTAAAATATTTTCTTTCTCTGCTCAGTGAGGTGCTCCCACAACTTTCAGTGCTTTACTAGCAGGCTGTATAGAACCAGTACATTTAGGCTAATAGGATTCCTGTCTTGGCTCAGTTTTGAATGTTTTATGAGTCAATTAAAACCACTTGAAAGAATTTAGTGACAGAGGCACCACACATTTTATTCCCTGACAACTATGTTCTGCATTGTTTTCATAGGGGTAGGATTAATGAAGGTTCTTAAAAAACTTTGCCCCAAAGGAAGTACCCAGATTTCAATTATTTATGTTTTTAAGCACTGAAACTTGGCAGTAGAACATGTAGGAATTTTTCAATGATCCAAAAGAACCCTAAATATACATGTATTTAGCACACTGAAGTGTTGTGTTTACTGGGATATGTGTGGCTCCACAGCACCTTCTGTCTAAAGAATATTTCACAAATGTTTTATCCACAGAGGAAATCACACCAGTCTGATTACATCAGAACACCGACACTGCTGAGGCTCTCCCACCTGACTCCATATTCAGACTTCATTTAGAAAGGGAAGAATTTGTCAGCAAACAGACAAATATTTGTTATCTATATATTTTAAACTAGGGATCAATTGAAAGTAGCCATGATGTGTTAAAGACAATTTTTCAGGCATTAAAATCACTATTTCCACAGACTTTAAAGGAGCCATACTAATGTTCAACCCCCAGATGTCTGACCTCTGAATTTTTCTTCAACTTTCACATTATATTCACCACCCTCCTTATCACATCTTTTGCAAAACAAAGTTATATTTAGCCTTTTGTCTGATATTTTATGCTGAATTCAATTTTCCCACCACCATTATTTAACTCATATTACCTTAATTTGTGAATTTGCAAAGCATTTTTAAAAAATACAAAAGAAATCCAAACAAAACCAAAACCAAAACAAAACAACCAATCAACCAAACAACAACAAGAAAACCGAACAAAAACAGTGCCAAAAGACCCAAACCACCAAATTTTTAAAATGAAGCTTAAACTCTGCCTTGGCTAACTGTTTTTACATCTACAGCTTTATAATTTCTGATGCTGCAAAATAAGGAAGTATTTTGCTGGACAGTGAGGATCCAGTCACCATAACTGTGACAGAAGGCTAAGGCAACAAGACTTCACATGATGTCTCTGTACTCGTGGAGGAACTGTAAAGTAATTAGTCTGGGAAGAAGTAACAAGTTCCTATGAACCCTAAACCAGCACTCATGGATCACTAAAGTCACTACTTGCTTTTTAAAATAAAATGACAGCTCATAGCGACCTGAAGCCTTAGACATTTGTTCAATTAAATGCAAAGTTGAAGAATACTAAACTGGCCATATCAGGTCAAACTAAAGTCCCATCCAGCTTAATATCCATTTTCTAATATTGGCCAGGAGCAGGCTCCTAAAGGAGATTACAGGAACTAGGCATGTGCAGAGTAATTTGCTGGATTTGTGCCCCTACTCTTGTATTTCAGTCAGTTATTATGTTTTTAGGATAACTACTGAGTCCCTAGACATATTTGGGGTACATTCCTCCCTCTGCCCCTCATCTTCCCTGCCTGCTATGGTTGGCATGGCTCAAGACAGACAAATACACAGTTTTGCAGTGGCCTGTCTGCAGGTAAACCCCACCTCCACCCTACCCACCAGTGCACTGTGTTAAACACAATTTCAAAACATTATTTTTTGAGGCTTGAAATAACTGGATTTCCCTGGCCTTTAATTTACCACTTGACTAGTTTCCTATTTAACCTTTCACTTCAATCCTTATTTCACAGCATGAAATGATACCCCTGCACACCATATTTTGCTTTTTGAGGCAAGCCTACCAAAATTATCTTTTGCTTGGATGTGATGGGAAATGCATGCAACTTTCTGAAACAACTCAGTGAAAACAACATATTGCTCATAGAAAATTCTCAGTAAAGGTTGCAGCTGAGAAACTTTGATAGGAGGAATGGCATATCAGACACACTTTACCCAAAGTTCTACTTATTTAGAAAGGAAAAGGCATAAACTTTCTGAAAGAACAATTTTTCCCAAACCCCATTTGTGAAAGGTACCTAAGTGTGTGTCCAGGTTTAAGCAAAGGAGTTGTTATAGAAACACTCTTGTGCTTGATATAATGCCTGCTAAACCATGGATTTTACCAGGGATGCTGCAGTTAATCACACAAGATTTGCCAGCTATCAATATAAATTTCTTACATACAGAAGACACAGCAGAGAATCTTACCACTGTTTCAGGCTTTGATTAGACACTTAATTAGATCTTAATTTTCTTAATTAAGTTTTAAGATGAAAAATCTTAAAACAAAACTGCAATGACTGTACATCCTCCCTAACACTCTATTTATTTGTTTTTGCTTGAGATTTAAATAAGAAGAGTTATGGGGGAAACAAAGCCCACACAGAGAGCCCTCTCCCCACAAGCAATATATTTTTGTTTACAGCTGGTCATCTAACTGATTTTCATGAGGAGCAAAAGCTCCAGTTGAATCAGGGCAGTTCTGGAGTAGCTGAGAACACGTGTGTGATTAGGTAGGTACATAGGGGAAGTCTCATCCTTCATTTTGTGTATTAATGACAGAATGGATCCAAACAATTTCTGCATTTAATTGCAGGACTTTTAGCTGAGCTCTCAGTGAAATCCATACAGAAATGTATATCTGCATGTGTGGTCTATGGTACTATACTTGTTGGTATGTTTAAAAATATAATATCCTTAGCCAGTCCAGTATAAGGTGTCCCAACATGTACTGGACAGGGACAAAGAAAGAAAGTATGGTACTGGTCTGAGAACTTGTGTGAAAAATAGCATGGAATCAATTCCAGTCGCTGCTCTCCAAAGTATTTCATGAGTCCAAAATTTCTGGCAAAACTGCCTAAGAGCCTGACTGTCTCCTGAGAGATGAGAGATGTGCACTTGCATCTCTCCAGGCATATGAGGAAATTGAGCTTGGGTTCCTCCTTCCTGGGGAGAGGGCATTTGCCACTGCTGAACTGTAAGCACATGCGGGAGAGAGGCAGTCCTTTGTTACAGTCTTTTGCAAAAAAATCTTGTCTTTCTCAGGGTTCTCAGGGTTTTTTGTTTCGCTTTGGGGCTGTGAAGGCACTTCCTTGCAGCAGGGAATTAAAAGCCTCCAAAGCTTCAGGGAGAAATCCTGTTTTATTGTTAAGTTTCTTGCTTAGCAGACATGGCAGTCGCGATTCCCACCATCAGACAGTGAACACTCCTCAAGTGATGAATGTGAAGCCTGTGTGCCTGGCTCAAGATACTGTGTTGATGTCCAGATTATGATGAGTTTGGAGCTCCAAAGCTGAGAGATTTTTGCTTGGTCTAAACACCTCTAGGTCTTGCTCCTCTCCTGTAAGGAAAGAAGCTAGCAGCTTTGTCTCACTCCCAAGGGGGTGTTTTGAAGGTGGTATATCTTGGAGATTGCATAGCACAGAAATAATCTCATAGAGAAGCCTGTACACACCTTGGATGACAGCGTGGGCAGAACACGCTTGTATTGCACTGATTGATTTCAAAAGGAAGTTGCTTTCTTCACAGAGCCTGTGGAGGAAAGGCAGCACAAAGTGGAGCCTTGGAGACCCCTCAGCCAGTTGATTTCATTAGGGACACTGGGATCATAACACACCTCATTAAATTGCACCTTGCCAGGAGCATAAATTTTGCTCTTGCAATATGGCAGGGATGCATGCTGGTGCCAGTGTTCTCTCACTCAGCTTACTGCAGGACAGGCCAGCTTGTGGCTGCAGCAGAGGGGGCTTGTGGAGAATCAGAGAAGCAGAACTCTACTGCCTTCATGGTGTAAAGACCACACAAGACATACCTGTGTGACATGATGGCCCAGAGACAGAAAGAGCATTACCAAACCCTCTGGGCAGAGCACACTTCGAGATTGCTGGCCTTGAGAGTGAGGCTTGGAAGGGCCTGGGACCAACATTCATTCTGAGATGTGTCACCACAGAGATAAGGGTGCTGACTGTGATGGGTACAAATTAACAATGGATTTATGCACAGTGTGCCAGTTTAATTTGGAAGACCTTTTGGCCCCTCACGAGTGCGCCAGGACAATGGGGATTATCATGCTTGGCCACTAAACTCTTACCCACGGAGACAAAAATCAGTCTGGGTCCAAAAAAGCTATGCATTTAATATGAGTTTGTTAAACCCTATTAAAGAGTTTACAGCATTTTTAATCAAAGATGCTTTTGATGTGATTAGACTTCTTTATCTTACCAAGTGAATTGATCTGAACCTAATTTCATATATTTTTAGTCTTGAATTAGAATATCCAAACACAAATTGAATGATGTTTTAATATACATTTTAAAAATTAATTTGGATTTACTTCCATGAGAGCAAAATGTCTGGACTGAACATGAGTCACTGGAGTCACATCAATGAAGTGAGAGATCTGTCAATCTTCAGAGCAGTCCTCACTGCCAGTGCTTGAATAGTTTAGATTCAAAGAGGGAAAGCCAAATTATTCCTATCAATAGATTTTCACCTTTCAAGCCTTTTTGCTTATTTTCAGAGGCCATATCCTGGTTTATAACTAATGATGTATTTCAGAAGTGTAGTAGTATGTAGGGACATTCAGCCCACATCAAATGGCATCAATGTCTTGCACATTAATGGGTCTAACACTGTGTGTGTGCGTGTGTGTGTGTGTGTGTATTTATAGTTGGGACTGAATGATGTAAGAAGTTCTGAAACATTAGATGTTAAAGTACCCATTTATCTTGCTGTGAAAGTTTCCTGAAGTTTCACAAATTGAGTCTGTAAAAAATTGTTGGCAAATTGGAAGCTATCAGGTCTTGTTTTATAGCAACATATATACAGACACATGTACAAACAACTCTGAAATGTGCCATTTCCTGAAAAGAGACGTTAATGGGACGTCAGTACCTGTCATGATTGCTGCTGTTGCCAAAGATGTTGCCTTGACCTTTAAACCACCGTTAGGATACTTCTGTGTAATCAAGATTTGCATCTTCAAAATGTCAGTAGAACAAAAGGTACTGTTGTTCTGACTCAGATGAGTTGATGTGAAAGACCTGGTGCTTAGCTGCTGACAAAATTTCAAGTCAAACTTAAGATAAGACTATGTTTCATTCACAGTTATGTTTACAATACATCGTTCTCATTTCATTCTGTTTAGGATGATAGTTCTTACTCTTTTCTTGCTACCAGTGGAGGGCAACAGGCAGTTTTGAAGTTAAGCAGATTGTTTTCCACTTGTCTTCATGGGTTTTAAGGAGCACAAAATGAAGAAAAAGAAAATGTCAGTCCCCAGTTTAGGGAAGAATGAGAATAAGATGAAGTCATTAACTTAATTATAAATTCAGGAACTGATTTTGTCAACTGAGTACATTTTCTGTACAGAAGAAAAGTAATCTTAAAGCATTTTTTTTCCTCTCTTGGTAAGACATTGGCATTTCAAAGTTTTTGTAATTAGGCCCCTTTTGTATGGTTAGTGCATTTGTAAAAATTAGAACAAAAAGAAAAAAAGAAAATCAGGGTGTTGAAATTATACTCAACTGTTTGTTACTCTGGAACATGCTTTGTTTATTTTTGTTTACTCATCTGTCTCTTCTAGTTAGCATTACATTTAGTAGAGATGTACATATGAGTGAAATATTAGGCTTAGCAGCATTCTGCATTCACTTCACATGATGTAAGCAAGTTTATATAGTACAGAGGTCCAGAAGAGTCAGACTACCAACAATGAAGGGGCATAGGCAGAGCTTAGTTTTTGTACTGAAGAAGTTGACATGGAAATAGCAGGGATGTAAAAGGTCCATACACAGTCTCTACCTGTGTATTGGTGACAGGTAGGCAGCACTCCTTTTTACCTGTCCTGATGTACTGATGTATATGAATGTTTGACTGCTGTTCTGCAAGTAATTGTGCAATTTTTTGTGAGATTGTGCAACATCTCTGAGCTTCTGTTCCCATTCCACTGGAATGATGTAAATGGTCCCATCTCTCCAGTTCCAGAAGTCCAAAGTGGTCCTTGGCTCTAGGAACAGATAAAGTATTTCGAGATTTGGAAATAGTAGATTGGACTGTGCTGTACTAGCTCAGAAGACTGATGTACACTGGGCATTTTCTAACCAATCTCTGACAATCCAGCTCTTTACCACAGTTCTGCAACTGAGGGGGTAAAATGGCTGTGTTAATATGATGTTAAATCAGCTGCTACCCACTGTACTGAAGTATCTCACAGATGGCAATAGCAGAGTAGGAGAGGCAGACTTACTTATGTGCCATAAGCAATACCACCTTCTTTGGCATTGGCAGGTACAGGAGTAAATCACACCCTTCAGCTGTGGATCTATGACACATTGTATAAAATGAATTATAATCTTTCTTCTCGGAATAATAGGCTTATTTCTGGAAGAGATTTCTGGTAAGTTTTCTGAGAAATTTCCCACTACTAAAATACAAGGTTCAGGAATTCATCTGTAGTTTAATTTTTAGGCTGTCATTTTGAATGCATTCTCGGGCTGCTGGGGTCCTCTCATAGCATCTCACCCTCAAAAAGAGAGTCTTTGCTGGGAGTGTTCCCAGCGTCTTGCTCATGGTGCCTCAGTGCTGATAAGTCCCGGGTGATGGTTTAATACTGCTGAACGCACCTGAAGATAATGTTTGCGTATTTAGATTTTGCAGAGTGCAGAAAACCAGGTTATATCGAGATTATTTATAAGTACACTTTGTTAGCCAACGGCGTCCCTTAAGGTCTTTCTGAAGTAGGTTCCCTCCTTGCTAAGTAGTGACCCCTTAAGGAAAAACCGAGCTACTGCCGCCTGTGCTGTCTCCCCATCTTCAGCCGAAGGCGGTTCTGCCGTGAGGCTCGCTTTCCGCCCCCCTCTCCCGGCCTGGGGCTTATCCCCTCAACTTCATTTCGGCACTCTTTTTTTTTCTACTTGAGAAAGGATGTCGTAACGCTGTCTGTCAAGAAACCCAAAATGTGACTCAAACACATCTGCATCTTTTTTTTGTGTCAAGGATTGTATCCCTGTCTTCTTATCTTACTCCCCTTCCCATCTTGATTTGATTTTTCACTGAAGTTGTATCACCAGGCCACTTAGGAAGCGTTTTTTCGTTTTGTTTTGTTTTGTTTTTTGCCTTGATGTTTTGCAGTCGATGCTGTTCACTGCTCTTCTTTTACCATACAAATAAGGACTTAGACCAACATTGGAATTTTGTTCTCTTTGTTTCAAAGTCCAAATGCTGAAAAAACAAAATGCTGGTTAGCCAATGCCTTCTTCAAAACCTTCTCACTCCAGGAGAGTATGCTGAAAAAACTGAGTCCAAACATTTCAGCCAAGAATATTAGGAACTCCATATATATTGGGTTTTCACTGCTTTGTCTTTCTTAAAGCCTGATTTTGGAAGGTTTTTTAATGTATTGGGTCCAAGAATACTGAAAAGCAGAGAGAGATTTTGTGCATGATGTTCATTGTTTGACCATTTCTAAGGGACACGCACAAGTCTCCTCGAGAGGAGAAATCACTATGAACTGGAAGGAGCAAACCTGGTTTTAGATTCCGACTCAATTTGCTTTTCCACATTGCATGACTTTTCCAGGAAAGACCTTCTATTGTGAGACTTCAAGTAGTTTGTAGAGATCTTTTCTACGTTTCTGAGTAACGTGTTTCCCACCCAATACTGTGTAAGTGCAAGTCCTAGAGGTACTAGCTAATGTCTACCAGCAGGGATTACAGCTCAGGCTAGCTGAACAATTATATACAGACTCCCGACTGTTTTCCAGCTGATGGTGGAGTTGAGTTTGGTGCATTTGCACTGCTGTCACTTACTTCACAGCTGTCTCGGGCATGGGCTGTATCGGGTGCAGCTTTGTCTGCGGACTGCAGCAAGGCTCTCTACCTGACCAAGGCTTTACTTGTCTTGGCTGTGAGAATTGGTGATTCCGGGACCAGCCCCATGAGAAGGTACCAAAGTAGAAACGGACCCACACTGAGACCCTCCCCC
>VWZN01010103.1:311099-323550 GCA_013396955.1 Regulus satrapa | reverse complement strand
GAGGAGGACGACTTCAAGCCGCGGCCCATCATCCCCATGCTGTACGTGGTGCCGCGCAGCAAGAAGGTGGTGTTCGACAAGGAGCACATGTCCTGCCAGCAGGCCTTCGAGCAGTTCGCCACGCAGCAGGGGCTGGGCTGGCGCGAGCAGGGCCCGCTGCAGAGCCCCGGCAAGGAGCAGGACGGCGCCGAGGCCGAGCTCGCCGCGGAGGTCAGTGGGCGCGGCCGGGCGAAGGGGCCTGGCAGCCGGGTCGCCTCACGGGTCTCTTCCCAGCCAAACCGGGCTGGGGTTGCGTCCAGAATTTCGTGGTTGTGTCGTGTGGGTTGAGCAGACTTTTCACGAGCTGATGGGATTGGCAGCTTGCAGATGTTCTGAGGATGTCCCTCAGAACAGATAGTTTTCTATCAAAATCTGTAGTTTACCCAGCTTCTTAAGAGTTAGTGTTGGCTTTTATCTGCTTCGGGAATTGGCTCAGAAGGCTCCAGTGGTTCAGCCAAAAGGCAGAGAAAAGTTTGCAGTGTGAACGCAAGAACTCTCTATGACAGGGGCTCTGCCTCTCTTGCCCCGTTCCCTCCTTGGGGGTGCCCATCCAGCTTGTTGCGCTTCCTTCCAGGCTTCTTCTGCCTTCTCCAAGATGAAGATGGAGATCAAGAAGAGTCGCCGGCACCCGCTGGGCAAGCCCCCGACGCGCTCCCCGCTGTCCGTGGTCAAACAGGAGACCTCCAGTGACGAGGGTGAGTGAGCAGCCCCAGGGACCTGTGCTCGTCCCGTCTGACCCAGGGAATTGCTGAAGCCTTTGACAAAACTGGGTGGCCCAAAACTCTGCCGTACACGGAGCTGGTAGGAAACGCAGCGCGTTCCCATTTTGATAACCCAGCTGGAAACAAAACTCCTCCGTGGGAGGTGTCACTTCTCACCGCCCACCCTTTTTTTCACTCAAGAAAAATATTTTGTTGGCTGCGGAATGAGGCAGCATTTTGGGTAAAGGGGAAAGAGGGTTTGCAGAAAATAGTATCTTAAAGGCAAAGCTCTGTTTTGGATATCGCAGTGGGGTGAGACCTGTTCCCCTTGGAGGCAGTGGAGGTCAGGTCTGCTCTCATGTGTGTGAGGAAAGTCAATTCTAACATTTTGCTTGGCTCCTAATTCACATCAGTGTTGGGGTCCAACTTTCCTTGGCAGATGCAGAAATGAGAATTAAAATGTTTTTCGGCATTTAACTGTGCATCACCAATTCTTCTTTTCCCACATTCCGCTCCCCAGCAGTCTAGACCAAGGGGAAAGAAAAGATTTTTAGCTCTCACTCAGTTTTGTGGTGTAATTTCCCGCTCTGGGGCCTTTCCCACGTTACTCAGAATATGGACAAGCCCCGTAAGGAGCTTTTGTGTGCTGGGTGGGGCACGTGGGTGTAGCTGGCAGTCCCTGCTCATTCCTCACCACTCATTCCAAAGGACAACCTTTCCCGTTCACCCTCCTCCAGGAATGCATCCACTGATTTTAGAGCAGCCTCCTGCAGGAAGGGCTTCTCCTGAGCACACAGAGCTCCTTTCCTCACCAAGGAGGATCCATCTGATGCCTTCCAAGAGTGCAGAGGCAGCTGAGGCTTGTCTTGTTTTGGTGTGAGGCCTTGGAACCAGCTCTGTGCTGGAGGATGCTCATTAGGCAGATCCTTCTCACTGCTTTGACTTGGTGGATGGTGTTTGGGGACTTGGCTGGTGGAGCAGGAGCAGCTCTTGTGGAAGCTGGCATTTCTTGGGGACTGATTTACAGCTCTGCTGGGCAAAATCTGATCAAACAGATTCTTCCCTCCCCACCAGGGAATGGAGGCAGCTCTCTGCACCCCGGGCTTTTTCAGGGAATGATGTGTAAGGATGATTTTCAGGCTGCAGGAGGAACAGTGAGCATGTAAATGAAGGGAATGCACACGTTGCACAAAGATTCAGCCCAGACAAATTGTTTGCAGTGTGGGAGCCATCCTGAATGTGTCCCCCTGGATCCATCCTGGGAGGAGCCAAGGTGATAGCACACGACAGTCATTCCCTTTCTTCTCTTCCCTCTGTCACTCTGGATTAGGCTGCTGGTTTCACAGATTTCACTGTATCATAAATCCTGGCCTGTCACCTGATGTGCCTCGACTGAAATTTGGAGAAATGTGGATTTTGATTCATGTCTTAAAAATAAACAAGACATTTTTTAGGAAGTAACCCTCATATGAAATGTGACAGGGCCACACAGCCAGTACTCATTGCCTCAAAAAGGGATTCATTAAACCCAATACAATTTTCACATTGTCTGACAAATATGTTATGGGCAACATTTAAAATCGAGATGTAAACTCAGCCATTAATGTTTTACTCCGAGTTCCTTTTATCCTTTCAGGTAACTCAAGAGTCAGAAAATCTTCAAAGGGAGGGAGAACTGGGGAGGAGACTTAGACTTGTAGAGCAGAACATAAACTGCTTATTTCCAGTAATTAACAGTGAAGCAGTGAACAATTTGGTTTAATGGGCTGAGCTCTGGGGATAATGTTCATCCAAGATGTTTTTGAGTTCCCCGTTCTTTTGGAAACTTTGCAGATTGGTGATGCAGGGAGTAATTTACACTCAGCCTTGTGTGGAAAATTTCTTTAACGCTTACAGTGACTTAAAACTCTTTCATAAGGAAGGGTGAGAAACTTGGACCCCCAGACTGCCACAGATGGATTCCGCAGTGGTTTAATCGTGCAACGCCAAGGACCTTTTAAAGGTTTATAAGATAAAGAATTAGCAAGCTAATTAGCAGGAGCAGACTCTGGCAGAGCTCTGGCAGAGGGGAGGGATGGTGGGGAATGCAGATGGGAGGTTCAGTGGCGTGGGAGTGGCTGGAGCCAGGGGCTGTGTGTGCAGGACAGCTCTGGGATGCTCCTTGGCAGGAACTGGGAGCTGGCCTGGCCGCAGCAGCACCAGCTGCCTCCACAGCTCCCAGAGCATGCAGCTCCCTGCTGGGGATGGGAAAGGGGCACTTCCTTCCACGGGCATCGTGTTGTTCAAATTAAATCTTCATTAAAAGGATGGTGGTGGTGGTGGTTTCACAGCTGGAAAGGGGAGGGAGTTAGCAAGGCAGTAAATCTCCATTCTTTCCTTCCTTGTGGTCCCTGTCCTGTGTATCCTCTCCCCAGAGGGGAGGTTCTGTCCGTTTAAGGAAGTATTTGGGGCATAGGCATAGGAGAGACTGTGGAGGAGTTGAATGGTTTTATTTATTGCAGTCCTTGTGTTGTTGAGACCTGAGCTGTTTAACTCACCCTTGCTCCTTTTGCCTCTTCTAACCATGAACTCTTTTGCCTTTATTGACTGCCCATCGTTTTGGGATTTTTTTTC
This sequence comes from Regulus satrapa, assembly GCA_013396955.1. Taxonomy (NCBI): domain Eukaryota; kingdom Metazoa; phylum Chordata; class Aves; order Passeriformes; family Regulidae; genus Regulus; species Regulus satrapa. The sequence goes on along the minus strand of VWZN01010103.1, from coordinate 320,197 downwards.
ATTTTCATTCTAGAAATGTTTCCATTTTCTGGAGAGGAAGATATGAGCGATCCAGAGGCGTTGAAATCTTTACTTTCCTTCCAGTGGAAGAACAAAGCATTTAATTTCCCAGCTGAAAGGAAGTTCAATGCAGCTGCTGCCCTGAGTGAGCCATACTGTGCTGTCTGCACCCTCTTCTACCCCTATAACCAGGTAATTCCTCCTCACAGACTCAGGGAATCATTAAGGTTGGATCAAATGTAGGATGAAATCAATGCCCTGTGCTCACCCTAAAGCCAGTCTGTATCCCTGTGTTTTGTATCCACGTGTTTTTCGGGATGGTGACCCCAGCAATTCTCTTGTGCCACACCTTCCATGAAGAGATTTGCCCAAATATCTCATCTCAACCTCTGGCACTGCTCAGATGGATGAATTAGGATGCAGACATTTCTGACAAGAGACAAACCCGTGGAAATTTGCACACCAAAGAAACACGTTTGGATTTGGCAGTGGTTGGAGCCTTTTTTGTTATCTTTCCTGGCTCGCTCAGTGTTCGTTTTGAAATCACACTGAAAGAGTTTTGCAAACACTGTTCCATGCAGAGAAAAGTCACACCAGGCTCCTGTTTCCACATGGGCCCCAGTTGCTGAATTTATGCAAACAAGCCAGAAAATAAAAATTTACTGAGTAAGCACATCCATCAACTTTTTTTGGAATCTACCAATATGCTTTGGGAGATGTTATGAGCAGAAAGGCAAAATTCATCAGATGAATTAGTTATTTCTGCAGTTGTGCATTGATTTGTTCTCACATAAAGCCAAATCTGGCTTTGTGTGCCCACCAGGAATTCGTGCCTTAGATACTTGTAGCTGTGTTGGCAGCTTTTCCTGAGGAAAGCAGAACCCACCCACCCCCTCCAATAAAATCTCTTGATTTATTATATGGGCTGAAAATAAAATATCTGTTCTGATTGCTGGCTGTTGTGAGGACAACTGGGTGCAGCTGAGCTGGTTTTATCCACTGCTTTTAACTCTGTCTGTCACCAGAAACCTTGAAATGCCCTTCAGGAGAACTTCTTGCAGAAAAAAATAGGGAAGGAAGCCAAAGGGATGGGAGAGGGGGAGGGAAGGTCTTGATTTTAGTAATATTTTCCTTTTTATTTTTCCTTGGTGTTTTCAGCTGCAATTTAGGAATTTAGATTTTTTTTCTTTTTGCAGAAGAAAAACAGAAAAGCTGCTCATTATTCTAAGGCTTCTTTGAGTTTTCACAACAAATCACAATCCCCGAGAGGGGGGGAGAGAAGCAAGGCAGGGGTGGGGAGCAGGGTTTTATTTGCTGGCTGTCAGGGGCTGGTTTGTTTGGCTGGAAGGGGAAGTTTGAGGCTGCTCCATGCTGGGTTTCTCTGCAGTCCTCACAGGTGGAGAAGGAAGCTGCCCCAGGCTGCACAGGGGAGCCGGCCTCGTTCGTGCCCCTCTCCAGGTGTGGGCAGAGGAGCAAGCCCCTGATCCCGGAGATGTGCTTCACCTCAAGTGGAGAAAACACCGAGCCCCTTCCTTCCAATTCCTACATCGGAGAGGATGGGACCAGTCCCTTGATATCCTGTGCCAAATGCTGCCTGCAGGTTCATGCTAGTGAGTGTTTCGCCTTCCCCAGAGCCTGTGGGTCCTGAGAAGCTCAGGAGTTTGTGTGTTGCTGTATTTGAGTTCCTTCTTGGTGGGTTTGTGTCCTGTCACTCCCGTTTTTATCTTGTTTTGGTGCAGGGACATCAGGAATCCCGGAAAGGTTTGGGTTGGAAGGACCTTAAAGCTCATCCAGTTCCCATCCCCTGCCATGGCAGGGAACCTTTCTCTCAAAGCATATCTGTGCACTCAAGTCCATCTTGGCAGTCACTGATCTTAAAAATACACACCAATATTCTTTTTACTGCCTGTTTTGTTGGCTGATTCTTCTGTGTCTCACAGAAAAGATTCTTTCTTTTGATACCTTTCATTTTTTTGTAATAAAGCCGAACTCAAAGGCTTTATTGCACTCTTTTCTCTCACATATTTCGTTCCAATATTGTTCTGCTGGGGGAGGCTATATTGTTCCTGCACGCAGCAGAGATTATGGAGTAGTTTGAGATATATTTTATTAGTGTCTGTGATAGTGTTTGTAGTAATGGCACTTGATTACAAAAGGGAACATATGTCTGTTTGCTTCCCTGATAGTTAGGTCTAAAAGAAGATCTGATTAATCCTGGTGGAGTGTACCTTCAGTGGAGATTGTACAGCTTCCAGTTAACATTTGTGACGAATTACTGTTCAGCTGTTTGATCTTGACAGATGGGGAATCTTATTTGACTTGCATCAGCTGGAATTACTTTTGTTGTTCCAATTTTAGAGCCTGCAGGTCCCCGTGCAGCTCAGCAGGCCTGGGGAACTGGAAGGCAACTTTTGTTTCTGTGCTGAATCCTGATTATGGTCATTTCTGGCTAATCAGGCAGATTTCATCCTGCCTTCACAATTCAGGCCTGCTGCATCTTGTCCATTCCATCCTTAAGCCTACAATAGTCCAGGCTATCAGAAGGGTTTCTGTGGCCAGATTCTATTTAAGGACAGAAGGGTGTGGCCAAGATGATGTTAATCTGCAGGCTCACACCTGAGATCCACCTTTTTTTTTAAGAGAAACTCAGTTTTATAATTTGAGGATAGAACAGGACAGGTGCCTGGTTATTTCCCTGTGCTCTGTGACATCCCTTTGACTTTGCTGCAGAGAATCCATTTGCTTTTATTGCAGGATTGCAGTGGTGAGGTGTATTTTGGCTGGCTGTAAAACCAGCTGGCAGCCTCTGTGTTCTTGGGAAGTGCCCTCTCAAACTGTGCTGGGTTCCAGCAGCCAGGCCCTGCGGAGAGGGGAAGGCTTGGGAAGGTTTCTGAGCTTTTGAGGTACTGACAGAAGCCATAAAAAGAGCACGTTTTTCTTGCTTGGATTATCCTGATGGGACAGCCTGGGGTTCAGTAAACAGGACTCCTCTGCCTTCACAAAATCACTGAGGTTGGAGAAGACCTTTGAGATCATCAAACATCAGCCCAGCACCACCACCCTGCCCACCACTAATGTCCCCAGGTGCCCTGTCCAAGTATTTATTGAACTCTTCCAGAAATGGTGATTCCACCTCTGCCCTGGGCAGGCTGTTCCAATGCTTTACAACCCTTTCCAGGAAGAAATTATTCCTAATTTTCAGTCTAAACCTGGTGCAGCTTAAGGCTGTGCTCAGGGTCTGGCTCTCCCTCAGCTCAGTTTTGGACTGAACTCCCCTGTCCCTGCTCTAGGCCTGGGTGGAATTTGCTTCCCTGATTTGCCATATAATGAAAAGAGACCTCAGATGTGGAGAGCAGCTGCAGATCCATAGTATTGACTTTTTTTGACATGCTGTTTATCTGGTTAAGTGGATGATATTTATAAATATCAGGCTGTGGTGGCAATCCCAGTGCTTTCTGAATGTTTTATTTTAAGTTTAATTCAGTAGCTTGAGACTGTTGTTCCCAGCTGAAATTTTCTGTTCGGTTTGTTAGGACAGGTGAGGGCTGGATGGGATTTTGTTAGGAAGGATGGAGGCTGGATGGAATTAGCTGTGTGTTAGTTGAGATGCTTATCTTCAATTTTCCACTCACTTTACAAGCTTGTAGGAATCACACAGATCTGCTTTTCCAATGCTGTATCTGTGTCTTTTCCCCACTGTTTTCAGTGACAAACCTCTATGCCTTATATAGAATTTTAAGGACTTTTTTTTGTTCTCGTTTCCCTGTTTCTATAATGGGCATAATATCACTTTACTATTTTGGTATTGTAGGAGGATTTGGTGCTTGCATGTTGCAGTAATTGATGCTCTATAAAATGAGATGTTTTTAACACTTCCTATAACCATAAATGCAATACTGTTAACCACGTGGAATGCAGGTATATTTAATTTCCCTGCAGTATTATTGGGCTTGTCCTTCCTCATAACACTACACAGCAAAAACAACTCCTTCCACCTTGCCAGAATTCAGCACCTTTCCCTCTTTTGATGTGAGAGTGCACTCCAGCAGTGGTGGCATCACCTTGGAGCCCAGTTCCTGCCTAAAGAAACAAAGCCTTGCTCTTGTAATCCTTAGAAAAGTGAAAACCAAACGTGAGGGTTACCTGTGGGGGGGACAGTTTGGTTGCTTTGTTTTCAGACCTGCCGGCCCCAATTCCGATTTTGTCGGAGCCCGTTGAATACCATTCCTCAAATGCTTCCAGAGTCACTTCTGGACAGAAAAGTCACGGAGCAAAGCTCAGGAGTGTTGCCAGAGGGCTGCTCTGAGGAGGTTTTGGCTCTGTTTGTTGCAGGCTGTTACGGGATACGCCCGGAGCTGGTGAACGAGAGCTGGTCGTGCTCGCGGTGCTCGGCCGGCGCGTGGGCAGCGGTAAGGACTGGCTGCTGGGCTCACCCAGCTGCTCCCACAGACGTGGCTGCTGGGAGGATTCGGGTTGCTTTTGCTATCCCAGGTGGGGTGGGGAGGATGAACAGCCTGGTCCTGTTCTGATAGAGTTGTGTTTCCCACAGGAATGCTGCCTGTGCAATCTCAGGGGAGGAGCTCTCCAGATGACCACTGATGGAAGGTGAGTGCTGGCTTTGGGTGTGTTCTCCTTCCATACTGCACCCAACCTCCTTGTCTTGGGAATTTGGTCTTCATGCTCAGCGTAGCAGCAAGTTTTGGGGTTCTGGAGGGAACTGCTCCTCGCTGACTTGGCAGGATGAGCCCGAGTGACTGTGCTGCCCTGCACTGCACCAGGCTGCTCGCCTGCAGAGCTTCTCAGCTCCTGCTGAATGTGGCTGTTTCTCAGAGAAAAGTCTTCTCAGAGAAATGTTTAGCATTGTGCACAATCAGGCGCAAGAGAAGGTTGATCTCTGTTGTTCCAGAGACATTCACCTTGTGCCACCCCTGATTAACAGTCGATCGGGAACGTTGCCAAGGCTGCCAACCCCTGGAAATGTGCCTTGATGCTGAGGGAGGCAGGGAAATGTTAACTGCCCTCCTGAGCATTTCATTCAAACGATGGCAGGCCCTGATTGGTGTCTTTGCTTTGCTCCCCAGGTGGGTGCACGTGATCTGTGCTATTGCTGTCCCCGAGGCGCGGTTCCTCAATGTCATCGAGCGTCACCCTGTGGATATCAGCGCCATCCCCGAGCAGAGGTGGAAACTGGTGGGTGTCTGTTCCCGGGCACAGTGTTTGGGAGCAAGAGCCAAAGGGAAAAGCTGTAACTAGACAGAAAAACATGGTGTGGGTTCGTAAAGGAGTGGGATTGGAGGTGATCTCGCGCTCATTTCCAAACAAAAGCCGCGTCCTTTGTGTCTGCTGAGCCCTGCCAGTGCTTTGATACAAAACCAGCTCTGATTTCCAGATGTGCCTCGACTCTCGGGGAGTGTGCTGTACCCTGGGACTCCTTCCCACCTGCCTGAAAGCTCCAAGTACTGCACAGCACGAGTGCAAAGGGACATGGGGACTAGAGAGAAAGCTGACTTCTTCGCCTCTAATACATCTTTCCTTACAGCATTTCTCTTTTTTTTTTCTATCAAGAAATCTCTTGTAGAAATGAATAAACATTTCTTTGACCCTGACTGCAAGGCAAGACTGTAAGGATTTTAATACAAGCCCAGCTCCAAGTTGTTATTTAGCTGTGTGGCCTCATCCGAGGGATTAGTAATGGACGATTCATTAGCTCAAAGCAATTTATCTTAATGTTACTTAATGCTCCATCACTATAGTGTGTTATTGCAAAATAAATTGTGCTTTTGCTGCTTTTTTTGGTACAGAAGTCAGCTGGGTGACACAGTGTGGGATGGGGAAGGTGCTGGAGCAGTGATAGATGGGTTAGTGCTGATGGATTCGTTAACAGAGCCGCTACTTAGCGCAGCCAGCCCGGGTGAGAGATTAGGAGGAACCTATCCCTGCTTCCAGAGCCATTTCTCTGTTGTGCAAATGGGTTTTGTACACAAATGTGAATGTAAAAAGCATTCATTATTCAGCAGGAGTGATGGGGCAGCGCAATGCCTGGGTGATAAATCTTGCAGCAGTGGCTCTTTATGGATCAGCTGACACTTCCAACGTGCATCCTCTTCATTACCAGCACTTGTAACGCTGAACTTAAAATCCTTTTACACAACACTCACTTGTATTGCTTAATGGAGCCTCACAAGGAAACATGACTTAATTCTTTAACCCTTCCTTGGCTGTCTGGCAGTCCTGCAGAGCCAGGGCAGTGTCTGTGTGTGTCTCTGCCTCTGCTGCTTTGCTCTGCTCCAAGGCAGAGCCTGTGCCTAACCAGAGCCTCTGCACAGACCCACTGCACCTATTTCTCCTTCCTTCCTCAATTAAAACTGCAAAACTTCAAATATCCTGTGTTAGGAGGGTCCCCAGAGACTCCTGGCCCCAACAATCCCACCTTGAGAGTGTTGTCCAAACAATTCTGGAGCTCTGGAAAGAAATGCTGTTTGATTTCTTCTTTTGTATTCCATTTGCACCTCGTGTTTTCTTCCTGTCTCGGGGAATGTGGACAATTTTTGCATGAAGTGCCTTGGCTTGCACAGGCCAGTGGTGGAATTTACAGGCACCTATTCCTTGTGCTGCTCTTAGCCAGAGCCTGGCTTGTAGCTCAAATGTCAAAGCCCTTCACTTGGAAAGTTTTAGAGTTATCAGGTAGGATTAAACATGAAATTAATTTGGATGGCAGAGTACAGAGGCAGTGGTGCTGTGGTGTGAGGTACACAGGGAGTGTAAATTGGATAAGGTTGTGTGGAGGGACTCGTGAGCTGTGGTGGGGAGTTTTAGGATTCTTCACGGGAATTTGGTAATCCCTGGAGCATGTGGGGAGTCAGTGGAGGAGCTGGGGGGTGCTTTGGAGGCGAGCAGCTGCAGTTAGAAAGATGAACTGAGGGTGATGAAAAGGTGATGGTGTTGGAGCTCCTGACTTTGGCAAAGATGGGCTTGGTGCAGTGCTTGATCAAATTGGGAAGATGACCTTTGTGGCAGGAAAAGATGGAAAAGGAGAAAGGAATGATGTGAAGGCTGAGGACAGTTGATGTGAATGGATGAGGGTAGCGGAGGAGACAGGGGGTAGGAGTTATCTACGTGATTATTTGATTTTTTAATATGTTTGCATTGCTTTAAGTCCCTGTGAGGAGGGCTGGGGTGCCGAGGAGTGGCAGTGATCTGGTGAAAGGTGTCTCCTTGTCCTCTGAGCATGGTCCAGGTCTCTCTGTGCAGGCACAGACTTTGCAGTCCATTTGTGGGTATGGCACCATTTTCAGGACTGCATTTTCCTGCTCCCAGATTGATGGCACATTACAGGCCTGCGCACGTAAATTATTTATGACGTGGAAATTTGGAATAATTAGCTGTCATTCCTCAGTGGAGTAAATGAATTGCAGTGTTCATCATGCAGCAGACAGCCCATTTCTTACTCTCAGCTGTGACCTGACTCTGGTGTGCATTTATTCCGAAGATTTCTCTCCTGTGCTTTGGACTCCTTTCCTTCCCACAGAAAATGCCTTTGCATCTCCCTGTGCAGCTTTCCCACAGCACTTGGCACTGGTGTTTCTGTCCACCCCATCTCCAGCGCTTCCAGATCTGCATTTTCATATGGTTTGGGCTGCAAGGGGCCTTAAAGCCCACCCAGGGCCACCCTTGCCATGGCAGGGACACCTTCCCCTGTCCCAGGCTGCTCCCAGCCCTGTCCAGCCTGGCCTGGGACACTGCCAGGGATCCTGGGCACCCTGTGCCAGTGTTTTACCACCCTCACAGCCAAGAATTTGTCACTTCCCCCATCACTCCTTACACTTCAGGCTCCCTGTCACTCACGTTTATCTTCTGATCACATTTTCTCTGAATATCCCTTTGGTGCAGCTCTCGTGCCTGTCCCAGGGGGTTTGGGTGGCACTGGGAGTGCTGATCCTGGCTTGGCAGAGTCCCGGTGGCATCAGGAGGGGCAGATTCCTGCCCCGGGAGGGTTAATCCTCCCCGAGCCCCCTGTGTGTCAGCAGCTGGGACAAGGGGATATCGACAGGTTAATAATGGGCTCGGTGCTATTGACTCCCCTCAGTCCTGCTGGGCACTTTGCTGTGCTTATCTGCCTCTGGAACATGGTTTGCAGAGCGATAAAGGCTCAGCTTATTAAAGGCTAAACCCACGTCCTGGCAGCACTCAGGCTCTGGCTTTGAATTTCCTGGCTTTTGTTCGTTTGTGCAAAAAGGCCAAATTAATCTTTGGTGTAAACAAACTGCCTTCAGTTAATTCATGGGAAGGGCTGGGATTTCTTTCATGTGAATGTGGGGCAGAGCCCAGGCAGGGAGGGGGGTGTTGCACAGGAATAAGGAAGAATAAATCTCCTGTTCTTTAACATCTTTTGCTTTCAAGGAAGAGAAGTGTTCCTGGAGAAGGAATCCCACAATCCCAGAATGGTTTGGGTTGGATGGGACCTGGAATGTTTTGGAGTTCCACCCCCTGCCATGGTCAGGGACACCTTTTGTTCATTTTAACCATGAAAGGCACATTTGTCTCATGTGTGTGTGATATTAATTTTGCCCTGATTTGCCTTGTTCCAGCCCCAGATAAGATAAAGAAGCTGCCCCAGCCCTGGAAGTGTCCAAGGCCAGGTTGGATGGGGCTGGATGAAGGGGATGAGCTTTAAGGTCCTTCCAGCCCAAACCATTCTGGGCTTTGCTGATCAGCAACAGATGCCTGGAAATGTTCAAAACTCAGTGGTGTTTCCAAATGGATCCCTGGAAACATTATGCAAGCATCCATTCTTTAGACTGGGGTTCCCAAAATTTCCCTTTCTGTATTTCTGAGAGGCTGGAAACAAGAACTGGTGCTGCTAGAGGGAGTGAGATGTGTCTTGTTTCCACTGCAGCTCCTGCTTACTGTCAGTGCCATCAGGCTCAGGATTTCTAGCTTTGAGAAAATGTAATTTCTTTTTAAAGCAGTCCCACATCTTACATTGATTTACCTAATAACTGGATCTGCTTTGTGCTTTGCAGAAAATGAGTGTGAAAATGTCTCCAAGATTTCACACTTCCCCCCCCCCCCCCCCCCCCACCCCCCCGCTCCTGTCT
>VWZN01010103.1:299351-311081 GCA_013396955.1 Regulus satrapa | reverse complement strand
CCCATAATTCTGGTGTTTTCGTACAACGTTTTTATTTCTTTTGTTTGCACAACGGACTGAATGATCTACAGTAGCTCATCTGACATGGATGCCAATAAAATATTTATGGTTGATAGGCTTATGCATCTAAAATAAACACAGAGTATTTTTGTTCCATGATATGATTTTATATTCCAGGAGATCTAATCGATACAATGTCCCATTAAATACAACCGAGCAAATTGCCACCCCCGTTACTGGGGTCTGTTCTTTCAGAAAAATGGAAATGTGATTTTCCAGCAGCGCACCTGTGAGGATTAATGGATTTTCCAGCTGCTGTTGGGATTAATGAGCTGTAGGTGCAGCGCTGCACGTGAGGAGGGCGAGGGTGCAGCAGCTCAGGCCTGGCTCCCTCAACCCTCCAAACTGGACTCCAGTGTGTCTGAGTGACTGCAGGTGCTGAGCTAGGGCATGACAACATCTGCTGGAGTTTTTCAGCTTGCAGAGATCCTGAGTGGGTGCACACACACAGTCCCGGCCCCGTGGGCCCGACCCCTTGGCACCACTTGGGCCGTGGCACTGCAGCCACGGGCCCTGCGCCGTGCCAGGCGCTGCTGCCACCTCCCCTGGGGGCTCTGGGCTCTCTGCACAGCTCCAGGCTCTGCTCCTTGCAGAGATCTGAGCTCTGGGTGGGTCCCCTGGCAGAGCTGGGTGTGACTCCAGCTGCGTCTCCTTGCAAAACTGTGACTCCAGCTGTGTCCCCTGCCACACCTGGGTCTCACTCCACCTGTGTTCCCTTGCAGAGGTGTGTGTACTGCAGGAAGAGGATGAAGAAGGTGTCAGGGGCCTGTGTCCAGTGCTCCTACGAGCACTGCTCCACGTCCTTCCACGTGACGTGCGCGCACGCGGCCGGCGTGCCCATGGAGCCCGACGACTGGCCCTACGTCGTGTCCATCACCTGCTTCAAGCACAAAGCAGCAAACCAGAACGTAAGCCGTGGGCTGGCCTGGGCGGTTGTGGGGGTTTTGTTGGGTTGTTTTGTTTCTGGGGTTTTTTAAAATAGTTTCTCCCCGCCTGTGTTGGCTGAAATCCTTGGAGAAGGATTGCCCGGGAAGCTGTTTTTGGGGATGGCTTTAGTCTGCAAAGGGGGATGGTTTGGATGGGATATAGGGAAGGAATTCCTGGCTGTGAAGGGGTAAAACACTGGCACAGGGTGCCCAGAGCAGCTGTGGCTGCCCCTGGATCCCTGGCAGTGCCCAAGGCCAGGCTGGACAGGGCTGGGAGCAGCTCGGGAGTGTGGGAGGTGACCCTGGGTGGGCTCTAAGGTCGTTCCCACCCAAACCATTCCACGATCCCACGGAGCTCTGCCCTCAGCTTTCCCGGTGTGGCTCCAGCTGAGCGTGCTGTGTCCCACAGGTGCCGTTCCGCAGGGAGGTGGCCCTGGGGCAGACAGTGATCACCAAGAACAGGAACGGGCTCTACTATCGCTGCAGGGTCATCGGCACCAGCACCCAGACCTTCTACGAAGTGAACTTCGACGATGGCTCCTACAGTGACAACGTCTACCCCGAGAGCATCATTGTAAGGCAGCTCTGGGGACACTCCCGTGTCACAGGCACTGCAAGCTCTGATCTGTGCCCTGGGGTTGGAGCAGCAAAGCACAACTTAACTTTTTCGTTTTAATTTTTAAGTTGCCGCTTGCCTAGAAAAATCTCGTCCCGCTCTTCGGGACAGATCTTGTTTTTGACATTATCTCATTTATTTTTTGGTTGCTTTACAAAGATGTGGTCTTGCTGAATGCAGATGACTTCACCGAAAACGGTGTTTGTTCTAAATTTCGTCCTATTTGTTTTGTGGTTGAATAATCTTATTTTTCAACTGACAAGTGTGATTCATGGGGGAAGCAGATTGTCTGTAAGCACTTCTGGTTCAAAACGGGGAATTCACTTAATAGAGGGAATGTCTAGAAGAGGCTGATTTGTCAGCTCATGCATTACCTTCCCGATCGTGCCACTGATTCACTGAATTGCCCTGCTTGTTTTTGAGATACAGGAGATGTGATGTGGTGGGATTTGTAATGAGAAATGTCCACGGAGTGGGTGCTGTCAGCAGAAGGAGCTGCCAGAGTTGATTGCTGCTCTCTCAGGCTGGTTTTGTTCGAGATGCCCACAATTAATCACGAGTGCAGAAACGTCTCTTATTGCTCATTACCGTGCTGTGTGATTTTAGCACACCCCTGGCTCCTGAGCTCTGCTGGAGCAGTGTCTCTGAGCCCTCTCTCTCTCTCTCTCCTCAGAGCAGGGACTGCATCCAGATGGGGCCCCCTCCGGAGGGGGAGCTGGTGCAGCTGCAGTGGACGGACGGGATCATCTACAAGGCCAAGTTCATTGCAGCCCAGATCAGTCAGATTTACCAGGTGAGAGTGGCAGAGGATCCAGGGGGCAGCTCCAGGGTGGGCAGCTGGAGCTGGGCAGAGCAGGAGGAGGATTGGGGAGCACAGATGGATTTATTCCCTCCGAGTTTGTCCAGCCTGAACTTGACACCTCTATTAAACTGTCCTTCTGCTTTATACAGAAAAGTGTATTAAAGCCTTGGGAAAAGGAAATAAGAATCCCTTAAAAACTTTTAATAGTTTTAACATTTTGCTGTGCACGTTTCCATGAATAAACATCCCTGGAACATCTGATGCATAATTCATGACATAATCAGTGCTTGGCAAAAAGGGTTTCGTGGGAGGAGTTTTTTTGTACCTGGCTGACTATTTCTGCTGGTTGAAATACAAATGTACTTTGGTAGCTGGAGTTGTTTCCTTGTGACCTGTGAAAATGCTTTGTTTAAGATGAACGAAATTCTTATTACCATACTGGCCTGAATACAGGGCTGCTTTTATTATAAGTGAAAAGCTGCTTTTTTCAGGATATGAATCAAAAATCAGTAGAGATGTGAGGTGCTGGGCCAGCTGGAGGACAGATATTTTGGGCTCCACGGAGCACTGAACAAATCCACTTGAATGAGACAGAGGTGGCTGCACAGCACTGAAAGCAGCACTTTTTGGGTTCAGCATCCTCAGCAGCCCTGGAGACAGCTGTGGAGCTGGCCCTTGATGCTAGCTGGGTGTTCCTGAGGGTCCAGGCTGGGAAGGGGCTGCTCAAATGCTGCTCTGAGCTCATCCTCTGCCCCCCTGCAGGTGGAATTTGAAGATGGCTCTCAGCTAATGGTCAAGCGTGGGGATATTTACACCTTGGAGGAAGAGCTGCCCAAGAGAGTCAAGTCTCGCCTGGTGGGTACCAAACCAGCCAGCAATACAAACCAGCTGCAGCTTGCAGAAGCCCTTCACGTTTTCTTCGTGTATTTTTTTAGACATTAGGTGAATGCAGCCTCCAGTTTCTGTGGCTTGTAAAGCTGCTTTGTCATTCCCAAAGTACACAGGGTGGAAGGAATGCTGGCCGTGAATGCTTGAGAGGCACAGAAATGATCTTGCCTTGCACGTGTTCAGCTCAGAGTTTCATTTTCTCTGGTTAAAAGATTATGTCCAGATCATTTTACACCATGGGAATTTGGTTATGTGGAGTCATCCTGTCCAAGTGTGAGGTGAGCTGGGCTGCAGCTCAGGGGCTTCTGCAGAACTGATTATTACCATGGGACCAAACCCCCTTTTCTCACCAAACTGGAGATTCAGAGTGTGGCTCTTACCTATAAATCTCTTAATCTACAAGATCAGGCTGTCTTTAAGTGCATGGGGTGGAATTCCTGAGCCTAGAAAAGATGAGGGATTTATTTTGTAGCTTTCTTTCGGTCCCAGATCTGCTGGGTGTTTCCAGACCTGGTGCTTTACCCTCCTTTAACCGGCTGAATGCCCAGGTTGCTCCCAGCCCAAGGGGACTGTGGGCATCCCCCTGCTTTCCTGCCGTGCCCCTAATGTTGGTTTTGTGTCTCTGCAGTCCCTCAGCACTGGGGCTCCTCAGGAAGATGCATTTTCGGGAGATGAAGTGAGAGCAGCCAAGCGTCCCCGGCTGGGGAATCCAAGAAATCCTGAAGAGTATGGACAAACCCCAGATTACTTGGCCTTCATGGAGAGCCTGTTGCAGACACAGTACCAGCCCGGGACTCAGAGCAACATGTTTTAATCAGGATTCATTCAAAATATTCAATTAACCCTTTTTGAGTTTCGTGGAAAAATAAATCGGAAACTGTGGATTGGAAGACCAGCCCCGTGCAATAGTCTGCTGTGAATTCCTTTCATCTCCTCTTGGTTTGGACTGCAGGAAATCCCTGTCTGGCTGCTACCTCGACCTCGCCAGGAGTTGCTGACCAAGAGCTGGGGAGCTTGGAAACCCTTCAGCTTTTCACACGGAGACTTTGGAAGAGTTTCTACAGATGGAGCTTTGTGACTGGTTCTTTTTTTTTTTTTTTATGAGGAAAGGGTTAAAATTTAACAAAATGACTTTTTCAAATCTGTCAAACTTTTATCTTTCAAGGTGCTATTACATTGACTACTGAAGCAGCCTTTGGAATCGTGTTTTCTGTACATAGACGTCACCTTTGTGAAGTTTTCTATGAATGAGCATTATTAAAAAAAAAAAAGCAAGCAAAAATAGGAAAACGAAAGTTTCCACAGAACATTTTTCTAGATTATGGCTTTAAAACAGAAAATAAATGAAACCCTCCCCCCTCACCCCCCCAAACGAATCGTGACTGACGTTACAGCGGGGAGAGGGAGAGCAAGAGCAGATGTCCTGGAATGTTCTGGGTTCTTCTTTTGTAAAGAAACACTATCTTTGTAAGCTGGGGAAGGTGGGGGAAGAAATGTTCGCCGCTGGGATGTTTCTACCATTTGCTCTCTGAAGCCCTGGGGTGGATTTTGGCATCGCTGCCACGGCACCAGGGAGGGGCTTAGGGAAGAAGTGGCCAGGTTTGGGTCATTGCTGTCATCTTCCTTCCCCATCTTTGCCATCACAGTTGCTTTCTAGTTCAGGATCAGCATGGCTTTGAGTTCCCGTGTGCCACCCTGGTTTGGCAAGTGTTCTGTTGCTGCTTGTGTCAGTTCCCTTCGAGCCGCCCCTGGCCCGGGTGGCAGCAGCACTTCCCCCTTAGGAACCTTTCTTTTTCCTTTGTCTCCCTTTTTTTTTTTACTTTTTAAATATTTTGGTTTTTTTTGAGTTGTGCTCCTTAGAGTGTGAGAATCATTCCATGACAGAAGCTTGGGAGGTGTTTGTATGTTTTTCTTTTATCCTATTAAAGAAGAAATTCCCCAAACATCTGATTGTCGTGACATCCTTTCCTTAAGTAAAGACTGAGCCCGTGAGTTACTCCTGGGGAAGAGGAGTGCAAGCCCTGCCTTTGATTGGACTCAGCTCGCTGAGGATTGAAGGAGCATCAAAGGCAAACCCCAGCCCTGAAGTGCTGAGGGCGGCTCCCACCTGGACGCTTGGGAAGCCCCTCGGGCCGAAGAGAAAGATCCAAACCCTGCCCAAGTCACTGGAAAGGTTCTGCTCTCTTTGGAGGACCTCAGGCAGTCCAGAGGGAGAGAAGGAGCCGGTCCCGAGCTGGGAAGGTTCAGCTGCAGGGGGGAGAGGGCACCCAGAGCCTCCCCTCCCTGCACAGCCCCAGCTGCGACACCCGGGGATGCTGCACTGCCATCTTTTCCACTTCATTCCCTGAATTTACAGGCTGGAGAGAGAGAGACGACATTCTCGGTTTGATGATGATTTTTAAGCCCCTTTGCAAGGTGGTCGTTGTTCCGGGGAGAGGCTGTTAAGCAACGCTCTGGCTGGATCTTTAAGGGAATAAGTGGGAAGGATTTGTGGGCTAGCAGATGGTAGATTAGCATCTTAAGAGACTCCGTGGGTATTAAACTGTCCTAGTGAAAGAGTGGAGATAGAATAAAGCAACTTAATTTTTTTTTTTTTTTTTTTTTTTAAAATTTTAACTTTGGTTTTGTTTTCCCTTGAGGATTGGAGCTCCCATCCTTTCTCCTGCCTCTCCTACGGGTCCTTTTCGTGTGCGTGGCTGCGCGTGCGTGCTTGTAAGACCTTGGAAACAGGGTTCTGCTTCTGGGGTTTGGTTGTTTTTGTTTTTTTTTTTCTCTTTTTCGCTTTTTTATTTCTGGGTTTTTGACGTTTTCAGTAGATGTCTCCACAAATAAAACCAAACTGAGACTAATAAAAGTTTAAAAAAATCGGCAAGGTTCTCTCGAGCCTCGGTTGTTCCTCCTCCAGAGCTGTCTCCTGTCGGTTGAAATGTGATTAAACAGAAAACTTGCTGTATAAAAGACTAAGAATGTTGCCAGGCCACGAGAGAAATACTTAAAACAATCGACAGAGAAATCTAACCAGCAGAGGATTTTTTTGTTTTGTTTTGTTTTGTTTTGGAGGTGGGAGGGAAGGGTGGGATGGGATGAGTGGTTGTGAGCGACGGGGAATTTCCTCTGCATGTTCAAGTCCCGCAATGGCACCGTTGCTGTACCCATATGTAGTACCTTTTCCAAATACTATTTATATTGTAAAAACAGAAGTGTGTTTCCTCACCCCATATTCAGATGCTGAGTTATGTCGAAACATGAACCTGGAACTGTCGAATGCCCTTCCTTGGTGCAAGGGTTTTCTCTCTTTTTGTTGATTTTTAAATCCCTCTTTTTGCTTTAGGAATGACTTGTGCAGATTCAGGACAGTGGCCCTCTTTGATGGCCTCTGGGCATCAGCCTATTGAAAAGGAAATAGGAAATGCACATTCCTACCCCTTCCTCCAGTGAAATATATTTGTGTCTGATTATGTGCTATAAAAATAATGATTTTTTTTTTTCCTTTCTCCCCCTAGATTAAGGCTGTGATGTATTTTTTGCCTCTTTTTTCCTCTGCCTCTAGGTTCAAAATGAATTAAAGGCTGTTGAGCATTTCAGAATGACACCTTTTGGGGGGGTTGAAGTCTCTTCATTTCTAAGTTCAAAATCTTTTGTGCAGCAGGAGGACGTTGAACCTCCTCAAACAGCATTCTTCATGAAACTTCGTTTAAACACCTTAAATTTCCCTTTCCTGAGCTTTTTGATAAATTCCTCTCCAGTTACTGCAGGATGAGCCTGGTGCTCCACATTATGTGCAAGAAATCTCCAGCTTGCAGTCTCTTGCAGCTTTAACAGTTCCCAGTGGGGAGGAACTCCTGGAATTTACCCCCAGAGCTTTTTGAGGTCTCCTGTGTGATTTTTANTCCTGGGGCTGTTCTGGGGCTGTTCCTGGGGCTGTTCCTGGGGCTGTTTTGGGTCTGTTCTGGGGCTGTTTTGGGGCTGTTTTGGGGCTGTTCTGGGGCTGTTCCTGGAATGCAGGGCCAGGGTGGGTCCGGGGGCTCTGCTGTGCCCGGGGGTCCCGATGGGAAGGCTGGGCTGAGCTCACAGGGGGAGTTCAATCCTGGGAATTCCAGCAGAGTCAGAGCACAGGTGAGACCTGCGGGACCTTGGGCAGGAACAAATTTCTTGGGATTCCAGAGGAAAGATTCCCGAGGAGCCCCTGTGGGCTCCTGTCCTGGGTTCTCTCCCAAATTTGCCTTAAACCAGGACAATTCCTGATTTCCAGTCCCTTGTTCCTTGTCCCATGAACAACTGTGCTGGCACAGGGACACAAAAAGGGGCAGTTTTGGCACAATCCTGACACTCAAATGAGCTGGAGCTGTTGACACAGAATTATTTGGCAGCTTTGATAACAGCAGAAGTGCTTGGGTTACTTGCTCACCAACAGAAAATCACTGGGAGTTATTTATTCTGAATGAGAGCAGCAAAACAATTAAATTTTTGGTTTCCAAGAGGGGAAATGTAAAGGTCACTGTGCAAATACTGCTTGGAATTACAGAGCGACCACAGCTTAACCACTTTTCCTGTGGAACAAACAAGATTTTGGCTCTGTTTTAGCACAGTTCACTTTGGTTTACCTCTCCACCCCAGCCTTTTCAGATGCCAGCTGCTAATATCCCCTAGCAAAGGAGCTCACAGCCAGCCTGTCTCTGAAACAGGAGTGATACCCTCCCCTGTGCCCCCAGATCAGGCTTTCAAAATAAAGGAATGGCCAGATCCACTGCTCATCTGCTTCCTTTAACGGAGCCATCTCTGGAAAATGCAGCAAATTGTCTTTGATTAGGAGGGGATGGTCAGTTAGCCACGACCCACGATGCTGCTGCACGGAGAGGAGCAGGGATTCATCTGCCTGGCTGAAGAGATGGATCTGAGTTGACTGGAGGTGCAGAAGGGTTGCTGGGCAGTTTTTTCTTCTGTGGAGAAGCCCCGAGATGGGAGAAGGGCTCTGGTGCAAGTCAGATTTCTGCTGAGAGCTGAGGTTTCCTTCTCTTCGTTACCAAACAGCTCGGAGCCGCTTGGAGCTGGTGTGTCTGCCTAATCTGGGATTCAGCTGGAACATGGAATTAGCACTGCAATCCAGAAGCTTTGGGGCCTGGGTTGGGTGATTAGTGTGAGATTTTTGTCAGCACGAAGTGAAAAATCTGCCCGAGCACAACTGTGTGAGATCCCTGTGCTCGGGGATGGGTCTGGGCTCCAGGAGCAATTCATCATCACATTTCTGCCTAATTCAGCTTAGAGACAATTGGCTGCTTGTTAAACGCTGCGATTTCTCTCACTTCTGTGATACTCCCAAATCAAGCACTCGATCCCGTTTATCCACATCAATTTTCCTGCACTTTTTTCTCAGAAGTGAGAGATGTCCTCAGGTCTTTTCCTGGCTGGCGTTCAGGTGTTTGTGCTCAGAGCCGAGTGATGAAGCACCTGTGGGTGACGGGGACCTGGTGGGGCTCTGCAGCAGAGGCAGACCCTGGCACAGGGTGCCCAGAGCAGCTGGGGCTGCCCCTGGATCCCTGGCAGTGCCCAGGCCAGGCTGGACAGGGCTGGAGCAGCCTGGGGCAGTGGGAGGTGTCCCTGCCATGGCAGGGGTGGGACGGGATGAGAGACGAAGTTTGTTGGAATTGGATTTTTCTGGTGGTTTTCCTCTCCTCAGAAACCAGCTCCGAGCTGGGAAGTTCTTGTTGCTGGAGCATGATGTGAAGAGCTGCTCCTGAAATCCTCGGGCTCAGTCACAGGCTGACAGGGAGTGACAGGGGTGGCACAGGGGTGACAATGCCTCTGGCACCACACCTGACACCTGCCAGCCCAAGAACGGGGCTCAGCCTGTCCCAGGAGCTGCAGCTCCTCAGCACTGATTCTCGTTTCCCTTTCCCTGCTCCTTTTTCCTGCTCCTTTCCCTTTCCCTGCTCCTTTCCCTTCAGTGCAGCCTCCTTGTGCTCCTCCCAGGTGCTCCTGGTTATAATCTGGTTTTCCTCTTGCCATCCTCCTCCTCCTCCTCCTCACTCCTGTCAGTGCTCAGTGGGCGAAGCTTTTCCTTTAGTACAGCTTTGCTTTCAATTTAACAGCTCTGCTTTCCTGGAGAAAATTGCAAATAGGCTCTCCCAGCTGCTTTGTTCCTGCTCCGTGTTCGTTTCTTTCCTCAGGATTTGAGTTCACTGTGCTGGGAGAAGAGGAAGAAAATTCCTTCCACGAGCAGGCTGCCAGTTCAAGGAGCTCCTGGTGTTTCCCTCAGGGCTTTCTCCGCTCCAGAGCAAGTAAAACAAGTTAAAACCAAGGTGGTGGAACCCACCAGAATATTTTATACTTACTTTGGTAATTTATTAACTCCAGAGTAGATCGGGGAAATTTATGGCATTGTGTTTTTTTGTGTTGCTGGAGCATCCTGCTTGAATAATTCGGGGTAAGATTAATTCCTGTGGGATAGAGGAATGAAAAACCACAGTGAAGACTGGCTTGTACCCTGGAAATGGCTTCCAGTCTCTGGATAATGGGAAAAATAATGGGAAATGTGGTTTGCTGTGTAATCACTGGCCTCTGGAGATTTTATTTTGGTGACTCAGCAGACACTGAAATGAAAACTTGAGGCATTTGGCCACTGCCAAGGTCGTGGTTGTTGCTCTTACAGCAGGATTAGAAGTTTCACAATAAATTTGGGGCAAAAAGAAGGAGAATTCCAAGGTGTTTCTGGTCCCCTGGGGAGCTGCCTGCACGCAGGGACGTGGCAGTGGGGTGCAGTGAGATTGGGAACGGGCAGAGTTATTCCAAGGGCTTCATTTCTCTAAGGTGATGATTTGTTTCCAAGTCATCTCTGCCCTGCTCTGCTTCCAAGGAGAAAGGGAAGGGGAAAGGGAAGGGAAGGGAAATCAAACAGGGAAGTTTTTGGTGTTGCGGATGCTTGGGCTCCATCTCGGCGCTGGGAGCTGAGGTGGAAAAGCACCTTTGGCACGTCAGGGCTGGGCCAGCAGGATCCCCGCAGGGAGGAGCCACTGCAGAGAAGCTTTGAGCACCTCTGGAGGTGGGAGAGGCTCCTCTGGAGCTGGAGGGGCTGAAATCCCTGGGACCCTCGGCTCTGCTCCCGTCCCCTGCAAGGAGCAGACAAAAGGCAAGATCTGATAATAGAATCTGCTTGGAACAGCTGTCTGCTGACAAGTATAATAAACTGTATTAATGGTGTCATTATTATTCCCTAATTAAAAGCTAATAACTAAGAGTTAATTGCCTTTAAAAGATGAAGCAGCGCCATGGCAGGGATTTATCTCTGTTTTTCTTTGCTCGCCTGGCTGTGCTGATATTTTCAGGCTAATTAATTGAATCAAATCTTACTGAAAACTAATAATCTCTCTGTGTCGATTCAGCCAATTGAATTAAAAGGTATTTGCGGCGTGCTGGGCTTAAACAACCCCTCACATATTTATAAATATATCTCTGTAGGTGTGTGCTCTCTGCAGCTCCTCACCTCGGGTCCTGGGGTCAGCAGGGAGAAGGTTCTGATGGGGAAGGAGGAGGAGGGACAGGGAACTTCCCCCAGCCAGAGGGAAGGGCTGGGTGGGATATTTTAAGGAATTCCTCCCTGGGAGGAACGTGGATCCCTCTGATCGTGGTGCTGGAGCAGCCTGGGACAGTGAGGGACAGCAGGTGCTGCCCCCAGGGGTGCGGATTTGGGGTTTTGTGGATTTGGGGTTTTGTGGATTTGGGGTTTTGGGGTGCAGGTGCAGTGCCAGAGCCGTGTGTGAAACTCCCCCAAAAAGCTCTGAGAGCTCCTGGCACTCGAGTGGTGCCACCGGGAAGGAACCAAACGTTCTCTTTGGAAATTCACTTTTATCACCGCTCATCTTCTGCGGGGAGCAAATTTTATTAAAGTTCCCCAAAGAGCGAATTGTAAATTCATTAGCGCCCAGTTTTGGACTGCACCTTCCCTCATTTTGGGTAAAAAGGAGATTAGGAGTCATCTGGGCTCCGTGATAATTAAAAAGAAGATGCTCAAACATAATTCTTAATTAAACAGTAATGAGATAAGAACTTGTGTAGTCTGCTTTCGGTCTGTTGGAAAGATGCAGAGGTTCCCATTGTAATTATGTGATTTATGATCTTCCACACAAAGATGTAATTAGTTTTTTCTCCCCCCTTTTTTAAAATTTAAACATTATTTAGATAAAAAATTGCGCAGCAATTTAAATATGCTTTTCCTGAGGGAATAGTAATTCGGTTTGATTTATCTTTAGGTTTCAGCCTAAAAAAAAAAATTTATTTGTAGCTAAAAGGGGATACCCTAAAATATGACCCCTCCTGCAAGAGGGGTCAAGTCCAAGAGCTCTGAGGAGAGGGAGCCGGGAGAGGGGGGGGCGAGACAGGAGCCTAAGAAATGGTGAAAATGTTTTTTCCTGCTTAAAAAGGTCAAATTAGTGTTTCCAG
Source organism: Regulus satrapa (assembly GCA_013396955.1). NCBI lineage: Eukaryota > Metazoa > Chordata > Aves > Passeriformes > Regulidae > Regulus > Regulus satrapa. The sequence continues at coordinate 299,353 of VWZN01010103.1, read as the reverse complement.
AT
>VWZN01010103.1:277760-298616 GCA_013396955.1 Regulus satrapa | reverse complement strand
CTGGGATGGAGAGAACCTTCAAGCTGACCTCCCCCCAAGCCCTGCCACGGGCAGACACCTTCCACTGCTCTGGTCTGAGCCCTCGGCCGGGTGTTCCTGTCCTCAAAACCACCAAAAGCCCTCCACTGATGGGGGGCTCAGAGCAGGAGCAAAGCGCCTTCCCCGCCCTGCCAGCCCCAGATGGGAGAAGGAGCTGCTGGAGGTGGACCCTGACTCACAGAGCAACGCCTCACACGGCTCAGGTAGGACGACAGATATGGAAGAGTTTATTTTTTTTTAATCATTTGGACACCATTTTTTTTCCTTTTTTTTTTTTTTTTTTTGGGGTTTTTTTTNCTTTTTTGTTTTTTTCTGAGGGGTTTATTATCCTCAGTAAGCCCGGGATAAAGCCCTTGTGTAACCCATTAATCTGGGATTGCCATCTGCACCCTGCGTGTGCCCCGGGCGTGCACGGCCGCAGATGGAACCAGCCCAAACTCCTGCAGTGGGAATTTCTCCCTCTCACGGCTGGAAGGAGCCGGGCCTTCCTTGGGTGTTCCAGGAGATGAAGGCACAGGGGGTCGGGCCGTGGGGCTCTGATCCCTGTGCGGATTGCAGAGGGAGGCAGGGATAAGGAGACCGTGGAAAAGCCGGGCTGGGGTGGGTGCCCTGTCCCAGGTGGCTCCCAGCCCCATCCAGCCTGGCCTTGGGCACTCCCAGGGGCAGCCACGGCCTCTCTGGGAACCTGTGCCAGGCCTGCCCACCCTGCCAGCCAAGAATTGCCACTTTCCCCATCACCCCCTGGCATCTCGGGTGCCCTTGGTGCTGCTGCCGTGGAAGGGACTGAACTTGTGGTTCCCTCCTTGGGAAATCTGGGAGCAGGCTCCCTGGGCCCCCTTCCCAGAGGATGAACTTGTAGCAATGCTGAGACAATTTTCTCAGCACCTCTGAGGGTATTTACTTTTTCCATTTCGGTTCTACATCTGTTCACTTGCCGACTTGGAATTTGCAACCATCTTATTTAGGAGAAGGAATTGATTTCTCGGTCTGTTACTGCTGCTCTTGGTATAATTAAAGCACATTGCAACGTGAGGAATTTCTCCTGGCCTGGGAACTGCTTTGCCACTTGGGTAATTCTGTAAACCAAGAAAAGCTTTTCCTTTTTCCTCTGGAATGTAAATTACAGTTACAGCTGCTTTAAAGCCTTTGTTCTGCTGCAGGGGGCTGGGGGCTCTTGGTTTAGGGCTGTGCAGGGGCCTGGGGGCTTCTGCAAATCAGTCCCTGGGGATTTGGCATCCAGGCTGCGGCAAATTCCAGCTGAGGCACGAACTGGTTCTGCCCAGGGTGGTGCCAGTGGGAGCTGCTCCCTCCTGGAGCTGCTCTGGGCTTTGTGGGGCAGCACGGAGGGGTGGGTGAGCTTGGCAGAGCCAGGGCTGGCAGGGACATTGCTCAGAGTGCGAGCAGAACCCCCTCAGGGCATTGCCCCTGCAGATGGGGCCACGCTGGCCAGGGCTCAATCCTGCCAGGATTGCTCCTGCCTGGATCTGCTGCTTGGAGCCATGGGAGGGACGGGTTTGGCTCTCAGTGTCCTTCTCCTCTTTATTAAAAGAGAGCTCTGAGATCCCTTGTAGAGCCTGTCCATGATTTCGGTGAGGAACCGGATCCGTGTAGATCTGGAGCCTTTGTGACAGCCCAGCTCTGTAAAGTATTGCCTGCAATGATTTACTCCTTCCACCCCTGCTCCCATCTCTAATAAACTCGCTGTCAGAGCTGTCATCTGCAGCTCGTGTGAGAGAGAGGGAGAAGAGAGAGACAGAGAGAGGGGAAAAAGCCCTGGGATCAATAAGGAACAAGAGTCCCCCCCCTGCCCTGCTGCAAACGGGCATTAATGGGCCATCACTTCGAGTTTAATTAAAACCAAAGTCAGCCCTGTGCCAGGCTTCAGGCTGGTGCTGTCTGGCACAGCAAACCTGGAGAGACTGAGCTCAGAGCAAGAATTCCTGATTCATTTGCTCTTTGCACCTGGGATGGGCACCAGGGTGCAGTCAGAGCCTGGAATAGTTTGTGTTATCATTTATTTTATCATTTGTTTTATCATTTGTTAATCCCTACATCCGGCTGACGCATTCAAAAACTGTAACTGGGATGTAATTCCAGCAGTTTCTCCTGGGACTGCTCCCTGTGAGCCTCCCTCTTGCTGGGCACTGCCCAGGCTCCCCAGGGATGGTCCCGAGGCTGCCAGAGCTCCAGGAGCTCTCAGGGGTGCTCAGGGTGGGATTGTTGGGCTGTCTGGGCAGGGACAGGGGCTGGGTTAGATGATTCCTGTGGATCCTTTCCAATTCAAGATGTTTCATGGTTCTGGGAAAAGGTTTCATCCTGTATTTGCTTCCCTAACTGGCTCCCTGTGGAGCCAGTTGGGATTCTGGAAAGATTTACTTCGTTCCCAGCTGCTGTTCCAATTCTCTTTGCCACTCACCTTCCTGTGCTCCATGTGGAATTTATTTCAGTTCTGTGAGGGGTTTTCAACTCGGGGGATGGCCACGCCAGCTCAGGAAAGGATGGATCCAAAATAGGAGAGAGCAGCGATGGGAATGACGACGGTCAGGGACAGGAATAGCAGTGCTGGGAGTGCAGGGGAGCAGGGAGGGAGGCAGGCCAGGGCTGAGAAACAGAGCTTAGGAGAAGAATCAGCTTTTCCTTTCTACTCTTCAATGAGAGCACAAAGTGAGCATCCAAATCCCCTCCCTGACACGAGGCTGGTGAGGTGCCTGTCCCGTGTCTCGTGGCTGAGCTGCGGAGCCACTCGTGCTGCCATTTCCTTTGAGTCCAGATTATGAAGTCAAAACTCGTTACTGTTCCCAGACTGCCTGGAGGGACACTCGTACACGAGACGTGGGTATAAACCAGGAGATTGCTGGGTTTTATTCCTCTCTCTTTTTTTCCTGTGCCATCAGGGTTGGTGCTGTTTGATGTGTGCTTGGCTCCCTCCCTGCTCCAGCTCTCTCATGGAGTAACAACATTTTGGAGGTGATGTCATTCCCTGGGAGCTCAGCTCACCTGATGCTGATCATCATCCTCTGTGAACTTGCTAATTAATTTTTTTGCTCTTTTCTTTAAGCTGGAGTCAAACTGCTGCTGGTGGTGTCAGTGTAGGAGGGAGAGGGGGAGCTGAGGAAGGGAGGGAGGGATCCCAGATCCCTGACCAACTCTTCCATCATGTCCACCAGGAACAGGGCAGAGCCTGTGTGTCCCTGGTCACCTGGGACAGGGGCAGAACGTTCCTGGTGTGTCCTGTGAGCCCTGTGCCACCAGGACAGGGATTTGAGCTCTGTGCCACCTGGTACAGAACATTCCTGGTGTGTCCTGTGAACCCTGTGCCACTAGGACAGGGATTTGAGCCCTGTGCCACCAGGGACAGGGGCAGAACATTCCTGGTGTGTCCTGTGAGCCCTGGCTGAGCTCGTGGCTGAAGCAGCACCAGCCTGGTGCCTGTGCTGCTGCTCTCCTGGGCCCAGAGCTGCCCAGGTGATGATGGATGATGATGGATGGATGCTCAAGGATGAGCAGTTCCTTTGCAGCAACGTTTGGCTCGGGCAGGTGCCTATTTTTAACAGGAGCAGAGGGAGAGCAGCTGGTGCCTGGCTCTGGGCAGCAGCAGGATGGATTTGGGAGTCCCTGCCCAGAGCAGAGCCTCCCACACACACAGGGCTGCAGCACGTTCAGACAATCTTCCTTTAATACAAAGTCAATATATCTACATACACCGTGGTATGAAAACCACTTACTGTTTCAGTTTGAAATAACAGTGTGAAAGCAACAGCACTTTGCTCTCATACAAAGAAAAAAACCTCCCCCCTCCCCCCAACTTGTCCAGTAAGATCTTGCTGCAACATACTTAGAAATTTGGGCAACTTTCACACAAATAAGTAAAATCTCGAAGAAGCCTTTCAGTCGGTTTTTTTTTTTTTTTTCTTTTTTTTTTTTTTCTTCTTTTTCTTTTTTCAGTTAAAGACCGGAAATGGGTTGTGTGGGGGCGTTCTGGGCAGCACTTGATGGCCATGATTACCCCTNAAAAAAAATAAAAAAAAAAAAAAAAAAAAAAAAAAAAAAGGAGAGGGCAGAGGTGAGCAGAGTTTGGGGCAGGGTGGCTTTTCTCAGATCTCCTGTGCTCTGTGCAGGAAAACTCCTGGGCACTGGAGCCAGGCTGGTACCTGCAACACACCTGGGATGTGAAAACACCTGATGGGTGGTTTTTTTTTTGTTTTTTTTTTTTTTTTTTNCTGGGCACTGGAGCCAGGCTGGTACCTGCAACACACCTGGGATGTGAAAACACCTGATGGGTGGTTTTTTTTTTGTTTTTTTTTGTTTTTTAAAAGAAAACAAATCACATCTCTTGTCTCCAGTCAGCAAAAGCCACTGGTGATGTTGGATCTCCCAGTTCAGGCCTGGCCCTGCACGGCCACAGCTGAAGGGGAGGGAATTGGCACTGCCACCCCCCTCCACCTGCTGCTCCCCCACCCCTCCAGGGACGTGGGATATGTCTGTGATTTAAAACAAGAGAACCAAAAAAAATAAAATAATAACAATAATAATAATAATAAAAAAAATCCAGAAAGGACATTTTGTTCTTACATGATCAAGTTAAACCTTTTAAATGGTAGAAAAAGCAATATGTAGAAGTAGCAATTTGCACTGCATTTTTATATATCACAGCCATTACACGTAACATTTCTACAGTGAAAAAATAGACTGTCTTTGAACATAATATGAACAAATAAGCAAATTTTTCTTTTAAATTCATTGACTGATATTCTTTGTCTTTTTTTTTAAAAAAAAAAAAAAAAAAAAGGAAAAATACACTATTTAAAAAAAAGGTAATGTCACTTGTTACAGTTACATCGATACTTTAAAGAAAGCCACTCACAGTATTTGCCATTGGATGCACCTTCCTGGATCTTTCCCAGTTCTTTTACAGCTGGGGCATGTTGGGGACAGTGGCACGTGGGAGATGTGCAAGGAGTGCCGTGGTGCTGGGCCAGTCCTGAGAGGAGCTCCCGAGAGCTGCTGGGTTCAGAGGCGAGGGGCTGGCACCAGGAGCCAGCTGGATTTTGGAAATCCATTTCTGCGGGTGGTTCTGGGGGGGTTGGGGAGGGGGCTCCTGGCAGGGAGATGCTGCTGGCAGGAGCAGGGCGACGCAGCTGCCCACGGCAGCAGAGGGCTGTGGATGTGCAGGGAGCCTGGGGAAGGGGCTGCCTTTCTTCCCACCCTGCTCCAAGGAAAGCCAGAAGTGCTGGGGAAGGGGCCCAGACCCCAGCCACCCCCCCCCAGCCAGCTCGGGGGGTTGTACCTCTCGCTCTTTCTCCATCCTTTTAAATATCCTAAAAAATAAATTCTGGAATTAGAAGAAATGAGGAATGTTCCAAGTATTTAAAATGTGAGCTATAAAACCTCTGGCATGGCAGGGGCATCCCGTGAATGCTGTTTGCAAGGTGCCTGCAAGCCCAGAATCATCCCAATGCTGATACTGAGGTTATTAAGACTCCAGCTAGAAGAACTCCTGACCCTACGTTTGCCTAAGTGTTGAGATTTAGTTCCTTTTCTTTCAGAGAACACCTTCAATTCTGCAAGTGACTTCCTTTAAAGACTGCCAACTATATTAGTAAATAAACTGAACTCTAATGATGTAACCAAAGTCGGTTTTTCCTTCCCTTCTCCAGCAGAAACAGTTCCCAAGGTGTGTTGTAGCTTTTGGATCGGTTTCCCCGTGTCCATCCGTCCTCCCCAGCAAACACCTCCTGAGGTTCCAGAGCAGTTCCTGGCCAGGTTACGACGTGGGCTTCCCCAAGGGGTGTTCCTTCCAATCCTCCCCCCTGCTCCCGATGCACTGTCCAGATGAAAAGGTTCTTCTTCTGAGTCAGTTTTGTAAGTTCAAGCGCTCCTCCTGGGTCAGAAGAGGCCTTCCAGGACTGAAGTGGTTGGTAGAGTCTGCACAACGATGGCTTTTTATGTTGCATAGTGATCAAAACTTCCCAGATACTCCAGAGCTGCCTGGTAACAGAACTGGTATTCATCCTGCCAACAGCAAAGAGAAGCAGCCTCAGAGGTGGGAATCGGGATCCCCATCCTGCTTTCCAGACAGCACAAAGCTGAGCAGGAGCCTCTGGGATTCTCAAAGAGCTGAGAACTCCTGGGAGAGGGAAGTTCCAGCTCTTCCCTTTATGTCTGTGCCTCTCAGGTTCTGAGCATCCCCCATGTCCTGCCAGCCCCACAGCCAGATTCTTGTTCTCGGGTAAGAATCGAGGCTCCAGACTGCCATGGAATCTTTAAGAGATTTTCTAACAACAGGAGTTTTTTGGGATTTAAATTTTATTTTGTATTTCTTAGGTGAAGCCAGCAGCACAGCCTGGCCTTGCTGAGGGATCTCAGGTGAGGGTTTGATAATATAATAATAATTTTTGCTTGGGGCAGCCTGGGCCAGTGAAGAGAGTGAAACAAGAGGGGCCTGAGGTCCCTCCCAACCCAACCCAACCCATTTTATGATTGTTGGGACAGGACAGGTCCCCCCCTCACCTCTGTTTGCACCATTGCAGGTCGTTGTGTTCGCAGCATCTTCACTGTCTGGAAAATATCTACAACCCCCTCGTAGCGCATCCGCTCCAGGACGATGCTCAGGGTGATGAACACTCCGGTCCTGCCCACGCCAGCACTGCAGGAAGGGCAGGAAACAAACAGGGAATTGTGGGCTACAATGTCCAAATGTTCCTGTAAATGCTGATTGGGGTGGGGCTGGGCTGTGCCCTGTGAACGTGCTGGAATTGGAGAGCCTGGGTCACTCCTCCAGGAGAGACACCCAGAAATAACCCCAGTGCCTGAGTGGGACCAAAAACATATCTGAGGAAGGGAGATTTTAAAAGTTAAAAGCCTTGGGTAGGGGTAAACAGCATTTCAGTGGAAAAAAAAAATTCCTAATACGTAACACTGGGTTTTTGAAATGAAATAATTTTACTAAGGATGGGTCACCCTGTGCTGCCTGGGGGTAAGGAGGTACAATTCTTGCTAGCAGCAAACCCAGCCCAGCAGTGCTGGAGGTGTAAATTGGGTTGAGACTGGTAAAAAACCACTTCTAACCTGCAGGTCCAATATTATAGATATTCTATAGATATGCTATACATAACTCCCATTTCCTTCAGAGGTATTTCATACCTCTCCTCTAAATAGAAAGGGTCAGAAGCCTTGTGGGCAGTGCCAGGGCTGAAGGGAGATAAGTTTGGCTGGCAGAGGCAAGCGTTTGGCAGCCCAAGGAATGTCCCTGCAAGGATGGGGTGGGAAAGGGGGGGGATATGTGGATTTTAATTCCTTCTGCTCCCCTGCACCCCACGGGTGAGGTGTGTCCATGTGCCTACCTGCAGTGGACAGAGATGGGGCCATCCTGGCCAAACTGCTCCTTGGTTTTGTGTACCTGCCCGATGAAGTCGATAAAACCTTCTCCTGATTTTGGCACACCTTGTTCTGGCCAGTCAGTGAACTGGAACTGACGAACAGTTCGTGACTGACCATCCTGGGGGACAGAACAGGAATAGTTAAACACCTGTATTTGTGACGACAAACAGAAAAGCCAAAAATAAAAAAAACAAACCCACCAAACAAAAAACAAAACCCTATTTTTGTTGCCGGTTTGTTAAAGGGCATGAAAAGTTGAGGCAACTCAGCGTTGCAGTTTTGATTTCTAACAGTGTTGTGTTTATTATCCCCAGCCCCACCAGGATGAAGCCGCCTGTGCTGCAGCTGACGTTCCTGGAGTCAGGCTGTCAGCACAGATCCATATCCTGGCAGGTGCTGAAAGCTCTGACCACTGCAGACAGCACAGATGGAGTCTTCAGCAAAGGAACGCTCAAGGTGAGGTGTTGGCCCCTCTAATCAATCTTCACAAAGAATTGCAACAGTGTCAGAATTACAGCTGACAGGAAGATAAATCTTGTTCTACTAGGACTGATGAAGCATCCTCCTCCTCAACCTTGCAAATTGAATTATCAGGTTCTCAAATACTTTGGCAACCTCAAAAGCTGTGCTGTGAGAGGGAGGGTTATGTTTGCTACAGAAATTTGAGAAAGTATTGAAATGTTTCTTCGGATGAGAAACCTGACATTGAATTGAAGATTATTGGAGTGAATTTGTCCCTTTGAACATGACTGACATGGCTCCTCTCCCAGCTATTGAAGTGCTCATTTTCTGTAGGGTGCAGAGAAACCTTTGCAAGATTTTTATTAGCTTTTGGGGGGGAAATACTTTTTGCTTTCACCTCAGATAAGCTGCAGCCAAACCCCAAAGCCAGGCACGTCTCTAACAAAGCAACTCAAGGCGGTGAGAGAGGTTTGAAACCACTTTCAGCTTGTAATAACAAATATTCCAGTACAATCTGTGTGTGTGTGTTCTGCTCCTCGTCACAACTGAGCTCTCGGGCACATGGACTCCAAACTTCCGTGGGCAGCTCCTTCCACTGCCTGACCACACTTTCCATGAAGAAATTCCTGCTGAAGTCCAACCTGACCCTCCCCTGGCACAGCCTGAGGCTGTTTTGTCTTGCCCTGGGAGCAGGACCCCCCCCTTGCTCTGTGCAGGGCTTGGACTTGATGGTCCTCGTGGGTCCCTTCCAAGCAGGATATTCTGTGCAGGATATTCACTGCCAATCCCAGAGAAATTTTGGGATTTTTCCTCAGCCAAGCCCACCAAACCCCGTGTCTTTCCTCCTCACTTTGGCTGCCCCATCCCAGCACCTACCCTGGCATCCGTGACCTTGAACTCCCTCAGGATGTACTGGGGCATGTTGTACTCGGCCATGGGGTCCACGACGAAGTACTGGTACCGTGCCGAGCGCTCCGCGGGCCAGTACTGATGGCACTTTTCCTGCCCAGGGAAAAAACAGGTCCCCGTTAGTCCCTGTCCTGCAGGATTCCCCTCCCAGCCCCTCCACAGCCCCACTCACCCGCCCCATCTCGCGAAGCTTCGTCAGCATCACGACGATGGTGGAGTTGTTTTCCCAGAGCATCCTCCAGAAATCCTCGGTGGTCTCAGCCAGCGGCCCCTGCGTGGCTATGTAGGCCTTCTGGTGCCTGGAGCCCAAAGCAAGGAGGGGTCAGGGGGGCAGCACTGCACAGGCAGCAGCTTTGGGAAATGCTTGGGAAGGCTGGAGAGTGGGAGAGCAGATGGAAATGCTGGGGAAGGGTTAGAACTGTGCAACGTCAAGAGGGGTTGGGATGTCTTTGGTGCTGGTGGTCAAAAAAAGAAAAGAGTCAGTGGTGGAGCTCCCTTTAAATATCATTTCCAAAGGGTAAAAATCCAACCTCCAGGCCTGGAGCTGCCCTAATTCCAGTGGCACAGCCATGCTGGTCCTGGACAGGAGGAAAACCTGCACATGGAGCTGCTTTGTTCCCTCCAAACCCACCCATGGAGCTGGGAAACCACTCCCAGGGCTGGAGTTTCCTGCGGGGAGCTTTGGGGATTGCAACCCCCCCCAAATCAAAAAGGTCATCAAAAAGCCCAATCCATATTTAGAAACCTCCCAACGGCAAAAACCCATCCCTGGCTGACCCTCTGTGTCCAGGACCTGCAGCTGAGGAAGGGCCGCGCTGCTTTAGGGGGATCACCAATTTAAAACCACAGGGGGGGAAAAAAAAATAATCTTCCCAGCAGCCGGGTCTGTGCGTGGGGCAGGATTCAGCCGGGTGCAGGTGACGTGCCAGCGCAGGCTGGCCGTGCCCGGGGCTCCTGCTGTACCTGTAGCCATCGATGAAGCTGGCGTTGATGTAGTCGGAGCCCTCGACGCCGCGGATGGGCTGCAGGCACACCCGCGTGCTCTCGTAGGGCATGATGTTCACCAGGCGGTTCTTGAACTTGTTGCAGGGCAGGTTGGCGCTGATGAAGCGCGAGGTGTGGGCCTTGGAGTTGGCGAGGCGCTGCGGGCAGGGGACAGCGTTCCCTCAGCTGGAGGGCTCTCCTGTGCCAGCCCCTTAAGCTGCCCCCACCCCGTTCTGCCCCTCTGTGTGCCCCCCTTTGGGTGTGGGGCGCAGAGACTGAGGCCTTTCCCCAAGCAAAACTTTCAGAGAATAGTTACTACTACTAAAAAAGTTAAAAACCCCTCCAATTTAAGAGGGAGTGAGTTCAATCTGGATCTGGAATGACCAGGGGTCATGGGGCACTGTTCCTGTGGTGCCAGGCAGGTCTCCCCTGGAACCTGCAGGACTCAGCAATGTCATCCCCACCCCACCTCGGTGGAAGCAGCAAGGTCCCACCAGCCTGACAAAGGCTCTGCGTGAGCACCGGGCCCCGGCCAGGCGCAGCCTTACCTTGAACTCCAGCTCCATGCCCGTGACGTGCTCCCTGGCCTCAATCTGGGCCAGCTTCTGGATGTAGCTGTAGAGGTTCCGAGCCGGGACCTCGGTGTTGCCGCAGGCCACGGCCTCGAGCAAGGCATCGTGGATGAAGCTGTACTGGTCCTCTGTCTGCACCATGTAGTTGCGCTGGGACCTCATGAGGGTGACGTGCCCGTAAATGTCCACGGTCTTCTCGTGCTTGATTCTCTCCAGCATGGCGTCGATCACGATGAAGCAGCCGGTGCGTCCCACGCCCGCGCTGGGGACAAGGGACAGGGAGTTGAGGGGTTGTCCTTCCATTGGGCAGGTGTCTATTGCCCCTCTCACTGCTCTGACCCCCCTCCACATGCTCTGTCCCCCCTCCACATGCTCTGCCCCACGTCCCCTCCACGGTGACACCCCGGGCCAGGCACAGCTGTGGCAGCCCGAGGCTCCAGCAAGGGGCTGGTAGGATCTGAAGGCTGAAAAAGCCTGTTTAATCTCTCAGATCTCAGCAGCTGAAGAACCACTGATGTTGTAATGAGTAACATGCGTCACCTCTCTGCCTCAATGTTTTTGTGCATCAGGTAACATCAGACCTGTGTGTGATGGCATTTGTGCCTCAGCAGGGCTCTGTGCTCTCTTGTGCCACTGCTAATAAAGGGGTTTCTTTTACCATTCCAGTGCTGTCCCTTTTTTCATGGAGCCCCCTTGATCTCTGTTAATTAGACTGCCTAACACCTGAACCAAGCAGGTGACTGGAGCTTTGGCAAGAATTTAGCAGCTGATCTGGGAGCTGGTTGTGAGCTGACAGCTCTTTATTCATTTTCTGAGGTGCACAATAATTGCCATCTGCAAGGGTAGTGATAAGTTGCCCACTCACAAAGACTGTTTAAATGGCATCCTCCAGCAGAGGCAGGATTAGCTTCCCCAGCTGCCTGTACAATTCAGATCTTCCCCCAGTGCCCAGGAACCCGCAGGCTCCTCCACACCCTCCTGAGGAACACAGGGATTTATCTGCACTCAGGCTCCAAGGATTCCTCACCGGGTTGTAAATTGAATTAGGCAATGTTACCTGCTTTCAGCCTGGCATTATCAGGAAGGCTGCAGCACTCAGAAACCCTCTGTCAATCACTGTCAGCTCCGCCTTGGGCAGCTGAGGCAGCTCTGCCTCACAAACACCTCAAACACCCTCCGAGGTTGCAGCTGATCCTCCTCCTTTCTCACTGTGACCAGAGACGACCCCACCACACAGAACCAGCCACTGGTACAGCACCAGCGCTTCCCATTGCTCAACGACATCATCAAATCCCAGAATGGTTTGGTTTTCAAAGGGACCCTAAAGCTCATCCTGTCCCACACCCTGCCACGGGCAGGGACACCTTCCACTGGAGCAGGCTGCCTCTCCAGCCTGGCCTGGAACACCTGACCCAAGTGATTCGGCACAAATTACACCCCTCATCATCTCAGGAAATGCTGTGGTCAACGGAATCCCCGGGTTTCCTTCTCAGATGCAGCTCTGGCACAGAGCCGTCCCTGTCCCCCAGGTAAATCCACACCCTCCTGAATTTTGCCTCCCTCCCAGCGGCCCGGGGCCAGGGGGAGGAACCTGTACCTGCAGTGCACCACGATGGGCCCGGCGTCCGGGGGGTTGCAGGTTTTCACCCTCCTCAGGAAGGCCAGGAAGGGGGTGGGGTACTCGGGCACGCCGTGGTCGGGCCACGCCGTGAACTGGAACTGCCGCACCTCGCGCTTCTCGCTGGAGCCGTTCTGCAGGGCGGCAGCAGCAGCAGCGGGGTCAGGGCACGCAGCACCCCAGAGTGCCCCCACCCCGGGCAGCACAGGGTGCCATCCCCAGTGCAAACTGCAGCAGGCAGCTAGCTCACCTTGTGAAGGGAGAAGGTCCTCAGGCAGAACGTGGCCAGTTCGATGGTGTCCAGCAAGGTCACCTGGATCATTCCGTAGGTGTCCGTGCCTCGGCCTGGCCAGTACTGGTCACACTTTATCTGCAAGACAAGGAGGGATGGCTCAGTGCTGGGACAAGCCCTGCACCGGGGGGGATGCTCACTGCCAAAATGCCCTGTTACAGGGGGAGCTGGGCCGGTGGCAAAGGCAAGGGGAGGTGCAGGAAGGGTCTTTGCAGAGCACCAGGACAGGCACAGACCCATAGAAAAAGTTCCTACTGACTAAGCACAGACTTTGATGCTGCATCAATCCCACAGACAACAGACTGGAATGATCCTGAAGATTAGAGGGAATGTACTGGGGCTTGTTAAACAAGAGAAGTGAATGTGAAACTTGCCACATGATTAACTCCAAGACAGACATGCAGCAGGATCCAGCAGCCTCTTCTGGAATTGCCAAGGAGGCTGCAGCTTTCCAGGGTGAATGGTTTGTTTTTTTAAGAGCAATGAATCACTGAACTTTCAGGGTGCTGGCAGAGCAGGCAGAAATCCCCCCCTGGCTGCACATCAAAGGGATTTGCTGTTCCCCCAGCTCTCCCTTCCAATCCCCCTGGATTATGACTAACCAGTCATCCCTCTCATGCATCTCACCCGTGATTTCTCCTCCAGCTTAGTCATCATGACAATGGTGGCTGAGCGCTGCTCCCACACCATCCTCCAGAAGTCCCCGAAGGTCTCTGGCAGGGGCCCCTGCGTGGCGATGTAGGCGTTCTGCTTCCGGTACCCGTCGATGTAGTTGGCATTGATGTAATCACTGCCCACAATTCCTGTGTCAAATCAGCAAAAAATCAGGGAATTGCACGGCTGGGAGCACCGGGAGGTTTTTGTAGGGATGCTGTTAGAGAGAAGCGCCCTGGAGGAAGAGCCCTCGTGGCTTGGTGGGTCAGAATCACACAGGCTCTCGGCAAGGGTTTCCCAGCTCAAGCTCCTGCATTGCAGAGAGACAGAAACTCTGTGCAAATGATATTAAAGAGACTGGGGATCAGGCCTTCAAACCATGCTGGTTTTCCTCATGTGCTTAACAGGTGCAAAGTCCTGGCCCAGGACTCCTGCTGCATCAGTGTCCAGCAGGACGGACCTAAACCCGAGTCCTTGTCTCAGCCCGCCCCAAGCCCAGGCAGCAAATGCACCTGGTCAATGACTGTGTGGTCCACAGTCTAATCCCAAGCACTGAGCTACAGCTGGACAGAGCAAAGAACAAAGCCAGGCTTGATTTAGCCAATGAAGGCTTTGAAATTACAGGCTTTGACTCGCTGTAAATTGCCCGCTGTCATTTTTAAGAGTGTTTTTTTTCCCCTACTTGCATGAGTTACAGGCTATTGAGTTCCAGCTGCTCGCCTGGGTCCCTGCTTGAGGGTTTGGGATGAGCAGGAGGCACTGCCAGAGTGAAGAGGTTGATTGGGACATGGCAGGAGAAAGCTGCTCTGAAGTTAGAACGGCCCCTGGCACGCTCAGGTTCAGCTCCAGCCTGGCAGCAGCAGCCGCACTCCGGGCTGCTTTGGCTGCTCCAAGCACAGCGAGCACCTGGCAAGGCTGGCAGGATCTGCAAACCCACGATTAACTCGGTGCAGAGCCCTTCACTCCTGTCTCCAGGGGAGCCAAGGGTGGGAGCAGCACCAGCAGGGACTTGGGCTGCAGCAGTTGGGGCGGGGGGCGAGCCCAGAGCAGCCTGCCCATCCTCAAGGGCACTCGGGGACTCTGGCTGCTGGAGAAATGGCTTTTGATTAAATTCCTGGAGGCTTCCCTACCCTTGCTCCCTCCCAGTCTGAAATTTCAGGAGGGAGAGAAGGTGGCTGCAATGGCAGGAGCTTGTTCAGGAATTAATCTCCTCTCCAGCCCCCTGGGGTCCACTCTGCCATTTGAAATGGTGCCATGAGCTCCTGTGTGACAGGCCCAGCTTCAGAGAAGCCACAGAATTCAAGCCACTACTTCTTCCTGGCCAAGCAGGCGGTGACAATCTGCAGTCTTGACAAACCCAGATTTAAAACAAAGAGAAAGCAACAAAACTAATTCCTCCTGCTCCTTTCATCTTCCAGCCTTGAGCATAAAATAGAGCCCAGTAGGAAGGAGCACACCAGCCAAGACACGTCAGAACCTCTTAGATGCCTGAAAATTCAACCTTGGCCCATCATCCTCTCACTGTTGGTCCCTCACGGAGCCCTGGGCAGAGCTGGGACTGCTGCCTGCATCCAGCCCCAGATCCAAGACCAGCCCAAGTGTCCTTCACTCCCACACTTGTGCTCTTCTGCCTTCCCTTGAATGACAAAGCAACTTTTTAAAGCCTCTGCTTTCCTTGGCTCATACAATATTAATCTCGGAATTAAACCAAGGCAGAACACAGTCAGCTTCACAAGGAGAAACATTTAAAGCCCTCTAATAGCAGACCAGAGCAATCCAGATTTGTGCAGTTTTTTGGCAAATCATCGTGCTCTGCTGCTGCCTCAGCTCTCCCCCTTCCCCAGGCCCCTCAGAGCTACCGTGGCACAGGGAGATTATTTTAGCAATTCCCTGATCTCAAAGGCTTCGGAATTAACCTCTCCATTCACCAGGCAGTTACCAGGACATCCCACATCCTCTCTGCTCTGATGATCAGCTCTTGGCAATGCGAGACCGGCCTTGAACGCTTTATCCACCCGGCACAGCCAGACCCTGAGCCCATGAAACTCCAATATTATCTGGGCAGCAGCAACCCAAGCAGGTGCCCTGTTCAACTCCATCTCAAGCCCCTCTTATCCTGGCGTGCACTGGAGCAGCTCTGTCAAGAGCCACGAGTTGTGAAATTTAATGTAAATTTTCTGACTGCACCACCGCTCACATAAGCAGCTCAGGAAACAATTTATGACCCACCAGACTCGCACTAACCCCTTCTTATCCCGAGCCTTTTAGGGGCCAGGGCTGCAGCAGGGGCTGCCTATCAGGTGATCTTTGTGCCTGTACAAGTCAGCGGCCAGGTCTGTGCTGCTGCTGCCTCTCGCATTTGTGCAATCAGCCCCGGGCTCGCTTCCCACTGCTCCCCGAGCAGCCCCGCTCTGCGCTCCCTGCTCCTGCTCCCTCTAAAGCACCACGCGGTCTGAACTCCTCCTGTTAGTCAGAGATGCATCAAACAGGCATCTCCCAGCAAAGGGAAGGGAGTTTCTTGATAAACCAGCCCTTGATATGAGGGATTGCAGCTCCAGGGGAATATGTCGTTCAGCAGCATTTAACAAATGCCTGGTTTACAGAGTTATCTCCTGCTTGCCAAACTCCCAGGGAAGATGTTAAGAGAAGGATATAAATAGAGATGAGAGAGGAGCGTGTTCCCTGCAGGAACTCCACCCCAGCACTGCCTGGAGCACTGGGGATGCTCCGTACCTTCGATGGGCAGCAGGATGACCCGCGAGTGGTCGTAGGCGATCACGTTCGCGTAGCGGTTCTTGGGCTTGTTCACCTCCAGGTTGGAGTGCTCCCAGGTGAACTGCTGGCCGGGGTCGATGGACTGGAGGGGTTGGGAAAGGAAACGGGAGAGTCAGGGAGGAGAAAAGCAGCAAATGCATTTCTGAGCACTCGCTCCACACGGCTCCGAAGTCTCGCTGAGGAGCGCAGCAGCCGTCGGCGTTTGCACCCTGCAAGAGCCCAGCTTGGCTGTGGGGAAGCCCCAGCCCCGTGGAACAGCTGATGTCCCCTCTCCCTTGGCCCCAGGAGAAATATCTGAGGTCATTCCCCCTCTGGACTCAGCACTGAAGGTTTCCCAGTGCAAATGGGGAGGAAGCCCCATGGGAGCCTGGCAGGGACAAGAGTGCATCCTCCAGCACAAAACAGGGCCAAGGACCCTGGCCCTAGGACACTCAATCAACATGGATTTTTCCTAGAAGGGATGAAGGAATAAACAGTGAAATGCACTGGAGAAAAAAAATCCCCTCTGCCCATCCGAATGATTTATGCCAGGTTTGGTGGTCGGGTTTTTTTTTCCTCTCTAAAGTCCAGCTGTCCCAGATATGGAAATTAGGTTAATTACGTTTACCTCTAAATCCTCAGCTAGAGAATTAAATAAAACAAGGGCTTAATTCCTTCATCATTTTGCAGAGCCCTTGGGGTTTGCCTCAATTGGAAGCTTGGCAGGAACGTGCCGAGCTGTGTTTGCTGCTGCTTGCTCTCCCTCTGCCTGCCACACTTTGGGGACAGGGTCCCAGATCCCAGATCCACCCCTCTGAGCCAGCCCTGCTGCCCTCCCTGCCTGTGCCCACCCCGGAGCTCCCCGGGCACAGCTGGTACAAAGCCAGCCTCAGAACACGCCGGGCTGCTGCGGAGAATTCCTAACTAATGGGTATTTATACTATTGTAATGTGTCTGTTTGCTCTCCATCCCTCTAATCATGCCTCGCCTTCACTTCATTAGCGATGTTTGTTCAGCCCTGGCTCTCCCTCTGGAGGAGGATGGGCTGGCTCGGAGCCAGGCCACTCGGGATGTGGCATGATGCAGATCAGCCTCTGGAATCTGCATGGAGCAGCCAACGAGCTGCTGCTGCCCCCGCGACCCAGCGTGGGAGGAGAGACCCCGGCAGAGCAAACTGTGCCTTCTGCCAGGCGTGAGCAGAACGGGAGCCGGGGCAGGGAGAGGCATCCCTCTGTTGGGAAAACATCCCCTCACTCCCTGCCTGCAGACAGACCGAGGTCTAGACTCGTTATTAGGTGAAAAAATGTCAGGGCTGTTTGGTGTCTTTCCTCAACAAAACCAAGAGTGGTGAGAGGCCTTTTACAAGGACAGGGAATAATAGAAGTGGCTTTAAATTGGAAGAGGTTTTAGATTGGATATTAGGAAAGAATTCCTCCCTGGAGGGTGGGCAGGCCCTGGCACAGGGTGCCCAGAGCAGCTGGGGCTGCCCCCGGATCCCTGGCAGTGCCCAAGGCCGGGCTGGATGGGGTTTGGAGCAGCCTGGGGCACTGGGAGGTGCCCCTGTCATGGCAGGGGGGGCACTGGGTGGGCTTTAAGGTCCTTTCCAACCCAGACAGTCTGGGATTGGATAACCAACACTACCAGGATAGGGAAAATGTGCACAAACCCCTCAGACATGCCAACAAAGCCCAAATCCTCCTGTTTTTCCCATCCTGAGCTCTGATGGCATCAGCTGTGGAGGACTCCCTGCTCCTCTCACTCAAGCTCAGCTGTATAAACTGGGGGGCACAGTCCCTTGGTTGGTCTCCTCTGTGTCCAGCAGCAAGACACGGGTACCCCATGGACAGCTCCCATCCCATCCCATCCCACCCAGCAGTCACCTTCCAGGACTGCATCCCCTTCTCCGAGGGAGCTCAGCCCCTGCTGACCCGACAGGAGCAGCTCAGGGACCAACCTCTTTCTTTTCATGAACCACCACTGAACCCAGCAAAGCGCTCAGTACTTAATTTCCAACACATAAATAGCTTTTAAATTTCAGCTAACCAGATCTTGAAAACAAAGCTGCTCATTTGGATGAAGGCCTGTCTGAATTCCCTAATTCCTGGCTCTGCAAACCCATGCACAGCACTCACTCTTGCTCATACCTCATACTCTTGGGATAATTTCAGGTTATCATTAGCTTTGAGATGCTCTGTGTGTTCAGCCAGCTCAGAAACGGGGATGGGTGGGTGGCTGAGCATACCTAAAAGACAAGACAGCAGGAAAAGAATCTCTTTTAATAATAACTAAAATTCCCAACCGTTGCGCATTTTATAAGAAAGAAGGAACAAGAAAAGAAAATAAATTACAATGTAAGATCTGCAATGAAAGTAGGGAGGTTAGAAGAGAAGAATTCAGGGCTCGAAATTGTGTCCTTGGAAGTAAAAAATAAAAATCAAGGAAATTAAAAAAAAATAACAGTAAAATGAGAGTGTTCCCGTGATGGCCCCATTTTCAATGTGGAAATCAGAGCAAAACAAAAAGGAAAATCCGAAGAGCAGATGCGTGTTAGCGATTCCAAAGTGGACTTGGAATGAGCAAACGCTGCCAGAGGAACCTACGCAGCAAATGGCACAGCACCCGCCAGGATCAGGAACCAGCTCCAACAGAAAGGGAGGCGAGGGCAGGATCCAGCCAACCATGGAGATGTGGGCAGGAGATGGGGAAATGCAGATGGGGGGAAGCAGGGGAGGCTTTTCAGGAACTGCACTGGATGATCTTTAAGGTCTTTTCCGACCTCAGGGGTTTTTTGGGTTGTCTTTTGCATAACATCGGCTCTGGAAGTTCTCGGTCTGCTCATGGACGCTGAGCTCTGCCCTCCGCCGTTCCCAGAGGGCAGCCAGGCCTGGGAGCACCCAGCTGGCTCCTCTTCCCACTCCTGGTACAGCACAGCCCTCCCTCCCACCATCGTGGTCGGGCTGTAGGGCCCCGTCCAGGCTCTGCTGGGAACGTTGTCACTGTTTTGGACAGGCAGGAGATCCTCCTCGGGCAGGGGGATTGCAACAATTTGCTGCAGGGCTGGTTCAGCTGCTGCCCCTGCAATATCCCCCCAGCACTTTGGTGTGCTGGTGTTGAGGCAGCCGGAGCTTCCAGGGAACCCACTGGAGCCATACTGGGAGGTCCCACGGGGTCAGACTGGGCCAACTGGGGCACAGCTCAGCCACCACTGGGGTGAGCAGCCACGGCTGACTCAGTTCCCAGCCTGGGATTGCACATCCTGCGCTGAAAGGGGCAGCTGGAGCTCTGGGAAGAGCAGGGACCCTTCCCTGCCCACAGTCCCTCAAGATTTGCTACAAACCCAGGAGGAAAAGCGCTCCGTGCTTTGCTCATCTGCATCGGATCGTGTCTTTCCAAAGGCTTCCCTTGCTGTCTGCCAGCCTCTCCAGAGGCCTGGAGAGCAGCATTCCGAGAAGCCCTGGGCAGTGCCCCCGATGAGAAGGACAGGAGTGGAGAAGAGATGGAAGCCAGGGAGAATTTCGAGCCCCGTGGGTGTTGGTGGGTGACAAAGCAGCGGCGTGGCAGCAGCATGGTCAGATACTCTGAAAACTCAGCACAGAGATGGCAAAGCAAGCATGACATCCTCAGTTTTACAGTGATTTGGGAGAGGTGCTGCTTCCCCCAGGCCTGGGCATGGGATGAGTCTGCCATACCTGGACAGGTTTCTCCTAAGCTCACCACACATCTATTTTCAGCACAAGGAAATATGGCTGAAAATAGAAGAAGAGAGGAAATATACCAAAACAGCTCACAAAAATAACCCTGAACTATCCTAGGGAGCTGTGCTGGCTCCACTCCAGCCTGCTGGGATCAGGGCAGGGAACCTCTCTCGGCTCATGGAGGAAAAACTCCCATTTAGTCTCTTGTTGTCCTGTCCCATGGCACCTGGAAGAGGATTATTTCTCCACCTGGATGGAGGGGGGCTGCTGCCCACCCAGCAGCAGATGCAGCCTGGGGTGCTGGGAGGAGCTGGTCCTCTCTCAGCGTGGGATGGGGAGATGCTCCAGATCGGACCAAACCAGCTGAACACCACCAACACTCGGTGGACATGTAGGTTAAAAGGAGAAAACAAACAATCTGAAAGCCCAGTAACAACAGGCAAGAAAAACCCCGGACTCTCCTTGGCTCAGGAGTCATGGAGAAACATGTGCAACAACCTCTGAGCCAGCGGGCTGCACGGGAAAGGCTCGCGGTGCCAGTCTGGAATGAGGAGTCCCAATTTCCCCTGAAAGAATTTCACAAGTTTCCTTCATAAAAGCTCCAGGAAAAACCCAGAGCGTGACCAGCAGCTCTGCCCTTTGCTGGAAGTCATCCTCCAAGCCTCCCTGCACAGAGCCTGGCAGGGAGCACATGGGAACTCGCTTTGTTCTGCTGCTGGTAAGGACACAAACTCCTCATGGGATCAGTTCCCAGGGCTCTTTGGAATCAAAGAACCTCTGCAGCAATAAACTCTTCCCTGGTCAAAATGCCAAGTGCAGGGGTTTCCAGGGGGATCCAGGAGTTTGCTCTGAAACGAGGCAGGAGCCTTGGCTCAGCTGCACAGCTGCTCTTCTCTCCTTGAATTCAGGAACTCATTTTAGGGTATGAAGGGCTGAATTCAGCCAGGAAAATACCCGCAACCCCCCCTGTTACAATCAGGGGGTTGAGGGGACAATTGTGACATATTCCATACCAAAGAGACCAGTATTTGGATTGAACTGTTCAGGGAAATATCCCAGCCCTTACATCTCCGAGCACAAGCAGCATCTGTGACTGTTCACACTTGTCAGCTGAAACCTCACATCATTCCCTGCCCGCTATTAAAAAAAGCCCAAGCCCAAACCACCCAGCAAGGCTGGGATCTTGGCTCCTAATGGGATGAAATCTTTCCGAGCCGGTCTCATCTAACATTTCAATCACTTGAATCTCTCTAATCTTATCACAAAAGACTTGATTCTCTGTGCATCAGCCAAGTCGCCAGAAACGTCACCCTAACATCTGCTCCGCGGGCCAGAGCCCATTTATCCTGCAAAACCAGCGTCGCTGGAGGCACTCCTGTGAAATCCTGGGCTGGCCTCTGCTCTCTGTGCTCCTGGAAAACTCAGGGCTGAGGAGCAGGCACCTGCCACAGCTGGGAAATTTGCCTGAGTGGAAAGCGTGGCTCTTTTTGGGGGGGG
>VWZN01010103.1:261683-277725 GCA_013396955.1 Regulus satrapa | reverse complement strand
GGGTCAGCAGCTGCAGCTCCAGTTTCTCCTTCCCTGCGTTGCAAACACCAAAGCACAACCCCACAGGGACAGCAGGGCACGGGGACAGCGAGGACACCGAGCCAAGCACCAGCCACGGAACAACCCGCACAGGGGTGGAGGCAGCCCTGGGCGCTGCTGGGGACCCAGCTCTGAGCTGCCCCCGTGGCCTCCAAAGGCCTCTACGGGAAACTGTAAAACTGGAAGCGCAGTTCAGACAAACAGATGGCACAGAAAAAAGGGATGGGATGGGCAAACACGGCAGGAACACGGAGAGTTCGGCAGAAAAATCAAAAAATAGTAACAGGAACGGAACAAGAATTGGAAAGGAAAGTGACAGAAGAGGAAAATAATAATGGGGGGAGAAAAAATGAAACCAACAGGAACAAAAACACACAGGAACTAACTTTCCAAGTCAAACTCAGGGTCACTGAGAGGGCTGCTCAGACCAGAATCTGCAGAAAACAGTAAAAAATAAATAAATAAAAGATACACTTTTGTAAAAATTTCATGCTAATTAAAAAAAAAAAAACAAACAAAAAACCAACATAAATCTAAAGAGGAAAAGAAAGGTATTTTTTGTGCTGATTAGGACAGGATATCTAAGATGTGCTACGCTTTCCCCTCTCTGAGCTGCAGATTCCCATCCCCATGTCCCTCCTCTGCTGCACTGCTGGGGACACGATGGAGATTCTACCTGGGGCCACCTGGAGAAGAGCCTACAGGCCCCTTCTGAGGCACAATATATTGAATTTAAATGCCTTTAACTCAGAGAACCTGTGGACTCTTCCCCTGCAAGCTGCACCACAACCTCTCCATCACCTCCAACACACTCCAAGCTCATTTTTCCATCCACTTCCATTTTCACCCAATGTTTCCCAAATTCTGTGGCAGGCAGGTGATCACCTCCCCCAAATCCTTTAGAACCTTCTAGTGCTTCACAAATTATAGAGCAGAGTAACACCAGGTAGGTCAGCTCTGGCCAGATAAACTTGGAAAGGGCAGCATCTCCTAAAGCCAGACAGGACACAGGCAGTGTCTTCTGGGATCTGCAGAGCTTTACTGCGGGTTTTGATGTCTCAGGTACCCTTTCCAAACCTCTCAGAGGCAGAATTCAGAGGTACAGCATGACCAACTGGAGCCTGCCTCCCTCCTCCGTGGATCCCATTACCTGGTGGAAGCACCCTCAGCTGACTCTGCTGTCCTGTGGGACACACACGAACCAGCACTTCCAGCTGCTTCTTGGCACTGAGACCAAGCTGGAAGGCCACAGCCTTTTATTTTTGTCTCAGCATGGTGTTTTCATCTGAGGGAGTGCAGCTCTTCTGTCTCCCACCTCCCTCCACCTGGAGCACCCACGGAACGCTCCCAAAGGAAGCACCCAGACGAGGGCAAACTGCTGTGGAGCTGCAGCTGGGAGCACTCAGGAGATCTCAAACACCTTCAGGCTCTGCAGGAGCAGCACTCAGAGCTGATTTAGGGACCTACCTGTGCTGGCCAGCTGTCCCTGCATGCTGGACCTGCTGCCATCCCTCAGCTGAGCATCCTTCCTAAGCCTGGGCTGATCCTAACGGGTGCTTCCCAACTCCTTTTGACAAGAGCCCCTCTCAGCTCAGCGCTGCCTTTTGAGCCTCCCTACAAATCCCTGCCCTACTGCCAGCCCCAGCCTAAGGAAACTCCACAATGCTAAGGACAGGACTGGGACGGGAAGGGGAAACAGGAACTACAGAAACATTACTAACGAGCACAAACAGCAAAAAAAAAAACAAAACCAAACAAAACAAAAACCAAAACAAACTGAAAACAACAGCCAGCCCCCAAAAAGCACAATAAATTCCCTTCCAAATCCTCAAGCACCAGGAGGCAGAGGCGTGGACAGGCAGCATGGCCACGTGTCCGTCCGAGTGAGGACGTGCCGGGCGTGTCGGTGGCTGCAGAGGTGCCATGCAGGCAGCTGGGACATGCATGGACATGGGGACACGTGTGGGCACGAGGGAGGGTGCAGGAGGGAGCCTCTGCCCGGAGCTCAGCCTGCGGGGACAGGCTGGCCCAGCCCTGGCAGTGCCCAAGGCCAGGCTGGACAAAGCTTGGAGCAACCTGGGGTAGTGGAAGGTGCCCTGCCCGTGGCAGGGGGTGGAACTCAGTGGGCTTTAAGGTGCCCCCAACCCAAACCAGTCCGGGATGCCATGACAGCATCTGCACCAAGCGAGGAGACCCTGCCTGCCTCACCTGCACCAAGCAACCAGCTCCTTGCACAGCCCACGGGGCAGGCCTGGCTCCCAGCAGGAGGGGTTTGGCCCCAGAAAGCACCAGTTCCAGGTGTGGCTGGAGCACTGGGTGCTGGGCAGCCTGCCACGCTCCATCTCCCCACCCAAGAGCTCCCAGCTGGGGCACGGGGCAGCTCTGGCGTGTCTGGCACAGCCATGGAGCCCTGCAGCTCAGCCCAGAATGCACCAATTAGTCTGGAAATCCAGGAGAACCCTTCTTGTGCCTTGCCAGCCTGTGCAAGGTCCTTGAGGATCCCAGCAAAAGCTTCTTTCAGCATTCCCACTTAGCACAGACAAGGCTGGGGCTCCTTGGCTGTGCCCTGGGTCTCCAGGAGGTGCCTCAGCAGCTCCAGGCAGGCAGGAAGGGCTCAGGGAAAGGGCAGGTGCTCCCCTCCTGCCTTCCCAGCGGGACAGGCTGGTCAGCAGCTGGTTACCTGGAGTCTGGAAGTTGATTCGCCTCATTTCCACAGGGTCCTTGGGGTGGTGGGGGGCAATTTCAGCGTTGTTCAGGAGGCACTTGGTCCGTGGCTCTGAATCTTTCCGTTTGCTTCGCAACAAACCCAAAAAGAAACGAGAGAGACCAGAAAGAAAAAGCAGCTTAGCTTCTGGGCCTTGTGGTCTCTGCTACTTCTCAGCTACTCATGGTTCAGGCACGAGCAAAGCTCCACTGAAAATCAAAGGTGCAGCCAAGGGTGTAAGTGCACAAAACACACCAGAAAAGGCATGAGGTTTTGGAAGGCTTGCCAGTGCTATGTTTCAGGGGTTTACAGTGGCCTGGGAGCCCCTCAGCAGCTTTCAGGTAAGTCTGGAAGTTCCCCTCTTCCCCCAGCAGCAGCACAGAGTGGCAGCCAGGAGCAGCTGAGGTGCTGTGAACTCATACCTCACCCTCCCTGCTCACAGCAGCCTCCACTGAACTCTGCAGAGCAAAAATGTTCCAACTCTGGCCAAGCCATTTCCAGCCTGAGAGAACCAGAGCCAGCAGAATCATTTGGAAAAGTACAGAACCTCCTGGCCATGACCTTGGATGTCAAGCTCTGATATTGCTGTTGGCTTGTTCAGGAGCTCTCAGAGCTGCCCTGCTGCAGACAGAGAAGTCAGAGCAGCAGCTTTCAATCTTTTCTGAACCGCAGAACCCTAAAAACCCGAGTTCAACAAACAGTGTAGACACATCCTCTCCCAGCACAGCTGTGCCTGCTGAGATCCACCTCTCCTTGCCAGGAGCCAGAGCCCGCTCCAACCCGCCAGCTGAGCTGCACATGGAACTGCTTCCTAATATATTTCCCTCCAAATGGGTTAGGTTAGCTTAGGCAGTTGAAAAAGTCTTTCCTGAGCTGGCTCGTTCTCCTTGAAGAGAATTTAGAAGCAAAACCAAGTGCTGACCTAAAGATGGGGTAACCCCTTGCAAAGGAACAGCGATGAGCTGCTGGGAGCTGAACTCCTGCAGAGAGCAGAGAAGGTGGCCCCCACCCTGAGGCTTGGAAAGGTGGCCCAGCCCTTCCAGCCAGGGGCTCTGGAGCTCCTCACCTCTCCTCCTTAGGGTGCACAGAAGCCTCCAATAATTTTCCTGCAGCAGCAATGGCAATTACTTAGGCAGAGAGGAGGTTATTGAGGACATTTTTAGCTGTCTCTTGATGTCATTAATAGCCAGAAGAAGTGGTCTGAGCCCTGCCAGCTCTGCATGGGGCAGCATTTTGGAATGACACCACTTTGCAGTTTGGGAGCAGTTTATTTCTGCCGCAGTTCTGAAACTGCTGTTAACAGTTCATGGACTGAACCCATCAGTTACCTCCAGTGAAAGCTCTTCCAGTCTTGGAAATGGCTGGGGAAAAAGTCTAATTTCTGCATCGTAAACAAGACTCTGTGAGAAGCCCTTGGCTGAGGGGGCAGGAGCAGCTCAGCCGTAGGGCAGGGACAGCTCAGCTGGGGAGAATCCTGCTTGCAGCGTGCCACTGGCTCAGGGACAGCCCGCGTGGAGCAGCCAGACATGCAGAAACCCACTTCCACCTCTGACTGCCACACAAATGAGAGCTTCTCTGCTCCATTAACCCAACACTTTATGAGCCATTAGCTGTCACTGCTGCTCAACCTGAGAAAGGGCCGTTTAATTTAGGGATGGACAAACGGGAGGAAGCTGGGCTTGCTTTGCTTTTCCTGCCCCAATGCAAACATGGTCCCAGCTAATCTGACATGGGGGCTCTGTGAGGACAGATCTAGAGGTGGGAACTGCACCAACGAAGTCCCAGCACCACACAGCAAACACTGCTTAACACACAGCAAGCAAGAACTGGAATAAATGGCAAATCTGGTGCTCTTACCTGTCTGGTTTGCTGTCCAGGAAAGCAGTAAGTGGAGAGAAGACAAGACAAATGTTCAGGTTAGAAAGAACTTGCAGAGGGAAGGGGAAGCATTTGCTCAGCTCTAACCCAGCCAGAGAGACACCGAGCAGGACCCCTGAGCCCCTGCCCCAGAGCAGCCTCCCATGCTGGGATGCAGAGGCCACACTCCTGTCCCTAAGGGAACACACCTCTGCAGGCCAAAGATGCAGCAGGGCCAGGAGAGCTCCCCTCACCCTGGGAATGAGCTGTCCCACCTAAGGACACCTCTGCTGGCCATGGCCACCTTTATTTACTTTGCTCAACCCCTGCTTCCCCTCCTGTCCCCTTCCCTTGCCCTGTGTGTGCTCAGGGGACCCCCGGTTCTCATCCACACACCACGAGTGCTCAGAAAGCCAAGGGAAAGGGAGACACGTCCAGGGGTTTTTCCTTCTCTCTCTGAAGACTCACACCCTGCTCCTGTGTCCCAGCTCCAGCACAAGACCAGGCTGAGAGCAGAGAAGGTCTCTGCTGCCCCACAGCTCAGAGGTGCCTTCCCTGCCTGCCCCCCAGTGCCAACATGGCTGCGAGCAGCAAGGCTGGAGTCCTGACACACTCACTGCACACAGCTGTCTGTGCAAGCACAGCTTTTCTGGGAGTGCCACGGGGCAGAATCTGCAGCAGCAAATCCCTGCAGGCCCCTGCTAATCCCTCCCGTGCCGGGCAGGCTCTCCCACTCCAGCATTGGTGCCTCGGCTCCTCTCTCAGTGCCCAAGGGAGGACTTCCCCTCAGCGACCAGGACAGAAATTAGTGATGAATGCCCAACCCTGGGGACACTCAGAACCATCCCAGGCGGGGGCAGTGAGCAGCTCTTACTTTTTGTAGAGCAGGATGGCGATGACGATGCAGATGATGAAGACCACGGCCAGCACGGGCCCGATGACCCAGATGAGCCCCTCCTCGCCATCGATGATGGGCTGGGGGTCAGGGTTGTCCAGCTGGATGGGGTCAGAGAAGGGACTGGCAGCATAGGTCTGGAAGACAGGGAACAGGGTGGAACACAGCTCAGAGATGGGATGGGACTGAAGAGTGGGCAAGCAGAGGATATTCCACAGGAGGAACTGCTGGAGAGGATGTGAGAACCAAAAAGGTAACAGGGAAAATTCCCCCTTCAGCCTAAAGAAAATTGTTCCTGAGCCTCCACATGAGGGGCATCTTCCACTTCCAGTGCTCCAGGGAGACAGAGCACAGAAAGATCACACTCACGTGAAGCTGTGCCTGTGGCTGTGGCTCACCCCTTCTCATGGCCAGGAAGGTGCTTTTAGAGACCCAGGTGCTTTTAGGACCCACAGCCCTGAGCCCTCACCACTGCCACAAACACACAAACACTTTCCCCAAGCTCTCATGTAACCATCTGGGTTTTGACAGTCAGACAGGATTACAGAGCAAGAGGGAAGGGATCAAAACAAGAATTAATGCTTGGTCTGGTGACTGAAAAAAAAAAACCTCTGACAAATAAATATAAAGCAGTAAAACACTGTGTGTGTCCTCTGCTGCCTCTGCACTGAACTGGGCTCTTGAGGAGGATCAGAGACACATTCAAACCCTTCGGAGTCCTGACTAGGGATGAATTCCCATCCCTCACAGGAACTCCAGAAGCTGAACAGAGAACTGGCATGGCCTGGTTTGGGAGAGCAGCCAGGGACAGGACAAGAACAGGGGCTCTGGGTCCTTGAACTCCATCAGCCCTGAGCAGGCTGGAATGCTGCTCCACACTCAGGAGCTGCTGTGGATCCAGGCCACTGGGAGTGAGTCTGCAGCACCTTGTTCTAAAGCAGAAATTACTTCAAGCTGCAGTAATCCGATTGAGAAACCCATTCAGGAGCGTGTCAGCCTAATCCTTTAATATCAAATACACAACTAAATATTTATTGGGGGAAAAACCTCTGAAAACCCTTAATTTCCAATAGCTCCCTGCTACAATTCCATAGGGGGATTTAAAAACAACAAAGTATTAGGCTGCTTCCCATTGTGTGTGAGGGAGGAGGCAGGTAAATATTAAAATAGTTGTTTTCATAAAGCCAAGCACAGCCCCGGTGAAAACAGCAGAGATGCTGAATTGGTAGAGAAAGCTTGTAGTTTTCCATTAAAAAATTCTCCTGTCTGTGCTTGGAGAGGAACTCAGCGATGCCCAGAGTGTCAGATGCTCTTGGAGCAGGAGGCCTGTGGGTCATTGCTCTGAGAAGTTCAAGAACAGCCTTTAAAGGAAATTATTATTCAAAAAGGGGTTTGACCCAGGGCTCTCTGAACTCTTGTGCAGTCCTGAGGGGATGGCTCAGGGTTCCTCCCCATTCTGCACTCCAGTCTGGAGCCACGAGTGAACAGGTTCTGTCCACAAAGACTGTGACAACCACGGCTGCTCGTGCCCTTGGTGCTCGGAAGAGACCAACGCAGGCACAGGCACAAGAAGCTCACAAGAGCCACATCCAAAAGCACCACAGCTGGAAAGAAAAACCCCTTCGAGGACGGCAGGAGGGCAGCAGGGCTGTGGCAGCTGCCAGGGCTCGCAGGCAGCACTTACAGCCTCGGGTTCCTGCAGCACGGCCAGGATGAAGAGCACGTATTTCTGGCCCGGCTCCAGGGCTCTGTTCTCGAAGTTGTCGTAGTGTTTCATGTCCCCCAGGATGAAGTGGGAGGGCAGGGAGCGGAAGCGGGCGGCGATGTAGGGCTTGGGGAAGTCCAGCTGCCGGGAATGCCGCAGGCTCCGGCGCCGCAGCCTGGCGATGTCCTGGACGAGCTGCAGGAGGCAGAGGAACACCCTGAGACCCCGGAAAGGAGCAGCAAGGAAAGCCAAACCAGCCCTCCCAGCCTGGCTGCTCCTTGGCTGCCCTGAAGGAGGAGCACAGGGATCCCAAATCCCCCTCCCAGCCCTCAGGTCCCCATCCCAAGCCAGCTGTTCTCTCTGCCCCTAAGCTGAGTCCAGTTTCACCCACACTCACCTCCTCCAGGTCCATCTCCTCAGGGCTGCCCAGGGGGTTGAGGAACTGTCCTCCCCGGGACTTCCTCAGAGGCACCACCACAATGTAGAAAGCTCTAAATGTTGGCAATGATAAGAAGACACAGAAGGAATTAGCCACAGAGGAAGGGAGCGCCCACACTGATTTGAGTTTGCCCAAACTACCCCCACAGGCTCAAGGCCCTTATTTTTCATTCAGCACAGTTATTGTTCCTGGAAGGAGCTGGATTCAGTGGCAGCCCCATGTCTCCTTGTGTACTTCCTTCACACTACTTCTGCTTTCCCCGCTAGTAGTGAAAGTGCCTCCAAAAGGCAACAGTTGGGAAGGCTGGAAATGCAGGGATCACCTCCCTGGCACTGCCCCTGTGGGTTTGTGGTGATGTCCAGCCATCAGGGCTCACCCTCAAATGTAAACTGAGCACCCCAGCCCTGCAGTTAAACAGAAACCTACTGGACAGGCACAGAGCTCTTCACGTCGGGGAGGATCACCACCACGTTGCCATCAGCATCAGGCTTGTGGGTCACCTCTGGCTTCTTGGACAGCATGTCAGCAGCAGTCCAGGCTGCGACGTTCTGCTGCAGCCCCCCCATGCTGTTGCCCTGGTTCATCAGCACGAAGTTGTAGAAGGTGCGGGGCCTCAGGTGGGTGATGAGTTTCTTGGTGGTTCGTCCGTCCACGTCCACGTGCAGCCCGTTGTACTGGATCTGTGGGAGGGGAGGAGGTTGTTCCCTGAGCAAGGCTGGTACTGCTCCAGGTCCTCTCCCCCACCCCTTCGGTTTGCAGGGAACACAGAGCACCCAGACCTGCAGAGCTGGGGCACACACGGGGGAAAAAAAACAACTCCTGCACTCCACTTGCCTTGTATGGGGTAGGAGAGTTGTAATTCTCAGGGAACTCCCAGCTCAGAAGGACAGATGTCTTTGTCACCATCTTCACCTTGAAGTTTTTGGGTAAAACTGCAGAGAAAAAAGTGAGGAGGAAGGGGAGAAAGGAGAAGAAAAGGCAGCAGAGGGAAGGAAGAGCAGGAAAGAGAAGGAAGAGAACGTCAAGTGCTGGAAGAGGGGCCTGCCAGGCTGGGGCTGGCTGCGGCTGCAGGAATGGAAGGGATTGCTCCCTCCTCCACTGTGCTTGAGTTTTGCCAAGGTCCATCTCCCTGTGCTCCCTGTCCCCATGCCTAACCCCAGGAGGGCGCGTGGCTTTGCTCTGGGCCTGGGTGGCTGCTGCAGGAACGAGGTGCTGCCTGGCTGAGCATGCTCAGGTGAGGAAAAACCCATCCCAGGTCACGGCTTCAGGGTTTGGTTTGTTTTTTTTTTTTAATATATTTTTGCTCTTTTCTTTTGGCTGTTTGCAAAAGCTGAAGAAAACGCTCTTCCCACCTGTACAGCGACTGGCCCCCCCCTTCAGGTGCCAGTGACAGAAGGTGTCCGGACTTAACTTAGAAGAAAGTGGTAAAAGGGACTTACCTGGCACAAGGCAGAGAGGAGCGGAGGGACTGAGTGTGACACCAGAGTGCTTTGCATTTACTCACGAGCCTGGCTGAGCCTGGCCTGACCTCTCCAGCTCTCTTGCCTCCCGGCACCAGCCCCGGACACAAGGGGAGAGAGGGAGGAGAAACCGGTAAGTCCTACCTTGGTCCAGCTGGAACGTCCGATACTGGACGGTCGGGCTGTAGGGCCCGGGGCCTTTACTGGTGTGAGCACGGATTTTAACATCATAGGCGGTGTTGGGTTTGAGGCCGTTGAGGGTGTACGAGTTCTCTGGGGAGGGGGGCAGGTCTTTTTCCAGCAGGTTCCCGGGAGAACCGGCTTCCCGGTAGGCCACGGTGTACTTGACGATGGCTCCGTTCCTCTCGGCCAGCACGGGGGGCAGCCAGCCAAACTGCACCGACATGGACGTGACGTTGCTCGCCTCCAGGATCTGGGGGTAACCCTTGGGGATGTCTTCGGGGGTGGTGAGTTCCTGCACAGCTTCCTCCCCAAAGCCAGCCCGGCTTTTCACGGCCAGCTTGAACACGTACGTGGCGCCCTTGTGGATGCTGGGAGCGAGGTACTTATCCTCCAGTGCTGAGAACTCCAAGGTGGCCAGAGGGTCGACGTCCTTGCGGCCGAACTGCAGCCGGTAGCCCAACACCTGGCCCTCCGCGTCCAGCGGGGGCTCCCATTTCACCAGGAGAGTGTTCTCCTCTGTCTGGTGCACAGACAGGATGGGCTTTCCTGGGACTAGGAGAGAAGAGAGACACCTTCAGCCCAGGCTGGGGCAGGGGAGAGGAGCTGCAGACTCTTCAGCTGCAGCGACAGGCTCCTCAAGTTGGCAGCAATGCTTCAGCTGGGCTCTATGCAACCCAAACTGCTGCCACCCTGTACAGGTGGACGGGCCCTAAACAGCTGGGAAACGAGGAGCACTGCCAACATGTCAGCTGTGAGGTGCTGACACATTCCTAAATGGATTTTCTTCCCTTTGTTGGGGATGGAAAGACGTGCACAGCTCCTCCCCAGGCCCTGACCACTCACCCTCCCACTGCTGGGATGAACAGACTCAGGAGTCCTGACTCCCAACCTCCTGTCCCAGTTGCTTCCCAGGGCAGGGAAAAACAAACCTGGAGTCCCCAAAGCCCCAGCCTCCCTCCCTCTCTCCATTACACAGCCCAGCTCATGCAGAAAGAGACTGGAACAGATTGGCCCAGGCTGGCAAGTCCAGAGCAGCTGAGGGTGAAGCAGTGAAGGATGGAAGGAAGTCTGGGCAGCCCCAGGTCCTGAGCAGCAGGCACAGGGCCAGCTCACATGGCTGGCAGGCAGCTCATCGCCCACTTGGGTACAGAAGGAAGCACAGGCAGAGGAACCAGAGCCCTAAACGTGTGTGAAGCAGAGGGCAGGGAGAGCTGCTGCTGCTCTGTGCTGCTCCTCTCCTCTGGAGGAAGGGAATTCACAGTGCTGGTGCTTTCTCAGTGAGCATCTCCTCACCTGTCAGTGAGCTCTCCCACATTTGGGGGTTCTGGGGAGCTCAGCAGTGCCATGTCTCTGTCTAATGAGCCCTGGCACTGCCTGACTGCTAAGCAAGCCCACAGCCACAGTTAAATGACACGTGCAGGCCCAGAGATTCCCAAAGCCAGAGCAAGCAGAGCATTAATTCCAGCAGCTCACGCGTCATTGACACTCAGCTCCACTATTACAGAGCTAATTTCCTTTCCTCCGCCTTGGTATTTCTCCTGGCTGGACAGGAGGAGAGAAAACGGAGTTGGGAGAGATCCCAGCCCACTCCCACAGCACGAGCCTGACCAAGGGCTGGGATGCTGGGGTGTGGCTGAGGCAGCAGGGCAGCATCTGCTGTGCCAGGGGTCCTGAAAGGTCACACTGGGGAACCTCTGCCTGCTGCCTCCAGGGACACCTCGGGGAGAATGAGGGGCTGTCTCTGAAACAAATGCTGCTTTCCTTCCAAACTGCCAGAGAATGGCAGGGACGGGGCTGGGAGAGCCAGCCTCCTCCCTTGGGAATGCCTAAGGGACACATTAAAGAGAAAAAGAGTGCCATTACCTTTATGTCTCAGTTTTTATCACAAATGTTACTGTAATCAGCTGAGCTTGAAAGTATTACATCTGCACAACAAATATTGTTTGGAATAAAGGTGAGAAGAAAGTGCAGAGAGGGGGAAGTGTTTTATTTTGCAATTGGTTTGGACAGTAAAGGAGAAAATTAGATGTATTACTGTATTTAAATTCAGCCCCCAGTCTTGAATGATAAAGAAAGAAATCTCTCCTCTCAGAAGGTGTATTGACTCAACACCGCAAAGAAGGTAAGAATGTTACAGAGCCATTTGAAAGAATTTCTTTTTTTTTTTTTCTTCAAATAGCTATTTCAAGTCGGGGGAAATTGGGTTTTGGGTAATAGCTGCTGTGCTGGAGAAAACATCCCTCTGTGACTGATCACCTGCAGTGCAAATCCTAATGGGAAGAGATGAGGGAGGATGACAAGAGAGAGTGACAAGGGAGCCAGGCAGAGAGAAAGGCTCCAGGAGAGGAAAACAGATAGGGTGGAAGAAAGAGAGCAGAGAAGCAGGGAATTAGTGAGGAGAAACATGGGCAGAACTGGAGGGGAAGGAGAAGAAGGTGAGTGAAGGAAAAGGGCTGCCATGTGCAGGCAGAGCCCAGGTCCCAGAAACAGGAGCCAGGAAAGGTCAATACTGTCAGAGTTTCTCCTTCCACCAGTCCTGAACGCAGGGGATGTACATCCAGACACGGTACCAGAAGAGAAGAGTGGGCAGGACAAGCACCACTGTCTGCCTGCTGCTCTTCAGGTCACCACGCTGACAGCAGAGCTCTCCTGTCCCATGTACCTGCGTGGGCCACCTGCACAGCTGCAGTCAGACCAGGAAGAGGCACCGGAATTTACAGCCCAAGAGATTACAAGGGACAAATCCATCCTCTGTTGTGCTCCTGGGTGTGCCTGGGCTTTCTGAAGCCTGACACTGTGACATTTGGTGAGGGCTGCATGTGAGCAATGAAGGGGTTTCTGCCCTACTAAATAGAATTTTGCTTTTGGGGCAGCCTGGCTCTTGCTGCAAGTCTGTCCTTCAAGAAGGGAGTGGGATGGAAGAAGGTGAGTCTGGAGAAGCTCCTTGGCTTTAGGGAATGGGTGAATCCCACTGGCTGAGGAAAGAAAGGCTCTCACCTGCACCCTTGGTGGTGACCACTTTGGGTTTGCTGCGAGCACCATCTCCCTTCATGGTGTAGGCGGCCACGGTGATGGAGTAGGCAGTCTCCGGCTGGAGCCCAGCAATGATCATTTCCTGTTTGCCAGATGCCAAAGGGAAATCGTGTCAATATTCAGGCCCACACCCAAGAGCAGCCCTCTCCTCCTTGCAGGAGTCTCAGCCCTTTTCCAGCATGCAGGAACACGGAACCCAAGAGCACGAGACACTCTGGGGCTTCTGTGGGAAGGGGCAGAGGGGGAGAGCCCCGTTCCCCTGGCGAGGCACTCGCAGCTCTGCAAACACCGCCTGGCTCTTCAGGGCCCTGTGCAAGGCATCCTCCTCCAGAGCTGCCTCTCACACATTCCCTGTCTTCACACAAACCACTTCAGCATCCAAGTGCTGTCGCTCCCTTCAAAGCTTTCCTCTCCACTCCGCGGCCTCAGAGGAGGCTCAGAGGTTTCAGGGAGATTACATTTTTTTCACCACTACCCTTCTCTTCTCTCCTCAGAGATATTTTTAATGCCTTCATAATATTAAAGGGATTGCTTGAATGCAAAGTGCAAGACGACACATTCCGCTCACGCTAAAGCTCCCTGCTAAATCCCACCCCCTCCTTCCCCATCTTCTATCAGCCTCCCCACACCTGGCTCCCAGGAGCTTTTGTTGGAACACTGGCCTCAAGAACAGCCCTTCCCCAGGAGGGATCCAGCCTTTCAAAGGGCTGTGTTGGAAAAGGAACACCCGTGCTAAATCAAACAGGATGACAGCACATGCAGCAGGATTTTCCCCAAGGCCCCAGAAAGGAGGGAGATGGGAATGTTGTGCATGTTTTATGGCTTTCCCCTCTCCTCACCCCTTTGTGCTTTCAATATTAAATCTCAGGGCAGCACTTGGGAAGAATTTGTTAGTCCTGAAAAGAACTATTTCCCCGATGGTGAGCTGGGAGTGGAACAGCAGAAATTCGGAACAGGGGGACTTTGATGGGTGACTTCAGAGGCCGTGAGCCGCAGGGACAGGTCTGCCTTCTGGAAGTCATGAAACCTGCTCTGCTCTCACACCTGCCACTGCGTTTTATTAAGATTTGAGGCAAGGGGTCTTGCCTCCCATGAGACTCATTCTGCATCCCTCAAAGGGAGGTGCCTCACTTGGCAATCCCCAGGAGACACAAACACAGCCAGTTCAGTCCTGTGTTACCTTAGGACCCTGTCATCCCAAGGAGAAAATACTTTCTCCGACTGCTTGGTGGCTGTAGGATTTTGAAAAACATTTATCATTTTAGCAGAAATAGCAAGTGCCAGACAGCCAAGCTGATTTTGAGGTACTTCAAAGGTAGAAGCACCAATAATGATTCAGTGCTTTGCATCAATGAGTTTCTAAGAATCTCGGCCATTTGAGAGTACAAAGCACTTGTCCATGCCGTGATAGCTCAGGACTCACGGGTTCTGTATTCCCAGTGCTTCCCAGGCTAACTTTTCCAGACACAGAGGTGTTGCAAAGCAGCCCATCTCAGCTCCCTGGTCTGGTGGAAGGTGTCCCTGCCCCCGGCTGGGAGTGGAACAAGACGGCCTTTAAGGTTCCTTCCAATCCAAACTATTTTAGGATTCTCATCTGTTCAAAGCTGCCCCTAATTCAATATTCCATCTGCTTCCCCATGGAGGAGCAGCAGACCCATCTTTCCTTCAGAGCCAAAGGGAAAACCCTGTGGGATTGCTGCGTGCTGATGAACAACACAGTCACAGAGGGTCACAGAGCAGTCACAGGGAGGGGACAATGCATGGGAACACCACAAACAGGCTCTAAACCAGGCACACTGGCACTGCAAAAAAAAAAAAAAAAAGAATAAAAAAAAGGAAAATATGGAAAATATCACACCACAACAGGAAGCGGGAGAAGAGGCAGAACCAGCACGGGAGCATTTTAATGTTTTTACTTACGTATTCAGCAGTGTCATCTGTTTCCCACTGGGCAGAGAACAAGAGAGGTTTGGCACATGAGAATACAAGAGGGGAAAGAAAGGAAAGACAGAGACACAGCATGAGGAAGGAGTCCCTGAGCAAGCAGCCACACAAGGTCAGAAGTTACCAGGCAAGCATGAGGGAAGAAGTAAAGAGTGGGAGAAATTAGCAGACTCCACTGCGGGCTTGGCCTGAATTGAAAGACTTCCCAGACCCAGCGAGGATGGACAGCTGGATATTTATCTCAGTGCTGGGACAGCAGTTCAAACTCTTCCACAGTGGGAGCACAAACGAACTGCAGAGAGACATCCACACCTTGTCCCAGGTCCTGCTGCGGAGTCACCCTGCCCGGCCACCCAACCCTCCCAGCCCCTCGGGGAGGGCACAGGTGAGCCCTACCTGGGCGTCGGCCAGCATGATGTCCTTGATGTGGGGCAGCCCCCTGGCCTCGCCGTTCTCCATGCGCACGTAGTGCACCTGGTAGCCGCGGATCTGGCCGTGCTGGCGGCTCGGCACCGGCGAGCGCCAGAACACCTGGATGGCCGTCGAGTTCAGCACCTCCACCTCCACCTTGCGCGGAGGAGCGCTGGGCACTGCGCACGGGAGGCAAGAGAGGGGCTCCGGTCACTTGGGGTTGGTGGTTGGAGCGCGTCCCTGCTGCTCTGGGGCGTGCAGCTGAGTATCCCCTCACCCGTCACCGGGCTGCCGGTGAGCAGGGATGAAGTTCTGTGGGACCTGATCTGCATGGCCTGGAAGGGCCTGACCTTCCACAGGCTCCTTTGTGCCTGGTTTGCTCGGATGGAAGGAGCCATTACAGCAACAGATCTCATTCTGAGGGCAAAGCCTGTGGGAGGTCAAGGTGGAGGAGATCAGGAGTCCCTTGGAGTTCCCTCATCTCTCTGCCAGGACAGGGGGTTGGTGGCTAGAATCACTGTGGAATCTCAGGACAGAAAGCAAAAGATGTCTTGGATGGAATTTGGGCTGGATCTTTGGAAATACTCCTCTTCCTCTTCCTCCTCCTCCTCATCCCATTACTAGTACTCATACAGGATGTGACAGCTTTGTCCACCAGGAAATCCCACTTTCTGAACAGGGTACTCATTTGGATGTTGGCAGAAGCTCAGGAAACAGGACCAACACTGGGGACAAGCCTGTTGCTTTTTAAAAATTCTTTTTATTGAATAGATGAGGAACAGCTGAAAAATTCAGGCTTTCCATATGTTACGCATTGACCTATATTATTTGAGGTCCTATCCTCACAGTGATGGTGCTCCTCTCCCTTCATTCACCCATTCATGCTTTTCCCTGGTTTTAATTTACTGTAGAAATACCAGGAAAATTCAAGTCTCTGAGCAGGGCCACTGTGTTGTTGCTCAAGACTTTTGAAGCTTTAACAGGTTCCTCCTTTCTATGACTGACAAAAACTCTGACTTAAGGAGGAGGTAGTAACAAGGAATCTGTGGGAAGAACTCTTTAATATTTTAAAACATGTGCTCTCAGACCCAGGGTGGAATTCTCGGGGCTGTCCCATGCAGGACCAGGAGCTGGACTTGGCTGATCCTTGTGGGTCCCTTCCAACTCAGGATATACAATGATTCCAGGAAACCAAGCTCTGGCAGCAAAGGCTTCCTCTGAGCAAAGGTTTTGGTGCCTTGGCCACTCCTGGCTCAGTGAGAGCATCTTTTCAGATGCAGTCAAGACTCAGAGATATTAAGAAAGCCCCCACAAATCCAGGAAATGCTCCAGAGCAGGGCAGGAGAACCCTACAGAGCTCAGAGGGCTCGGC
>VWZN01010103.1:239847-257806 GCA_013396955.1 Regulus satrapa | reverse complement strand
GTGCCGCCCGGCCCCCTCCCCGTCCCCCCTGGACTGCAGCAGCGGAGGGGAACAGCCAGGGGTGCTGGCTGGCCACGCTGGACACGCCTCGGGGAGCTCATGGCACTGTTTCCTTCACAATCCAGCCCAACCTGTGTGACCCTGGGGACAGCGCCGGGAGCTGCGGCAGGAGCCCAGTGCCACCAACCCCCCCGGGGGCTGCGAGCTCAGCTCTGCTGCCAGCCCTTCCCTGGGGGGGGGACAGGCACAGGCAGGAGCCCCCCAGCCAGGAGAGCGTTTCCTTGGCCTTTTGGGATGTTTTGGGACCCCTCCCCACCCTCCCAGGGCTCCAGGACATCCGGGAGTGCCTGCAGGGCCACGAGCGGTGAGCCTGCAGCCACAGGGTGGACTGTATTTGTGAATCTGCTTGAGACCAGCCAGTACTCACCTGAGCTGCACCTTTTACATGCTTTAAAGTTGACTGTCCAAGCCACAAGAATGACCCTTACTGACCTTGCACAATATCATGTTTTTTAACCCTTTAGGTACCATAGACTTTGGGAATTTCATTCACTTCGTGTACTGTGAGGAGGGGGACGGGGAGGGAGAGCGGAGCTAAGTGGGGGGAAATCCTTTCTTGGGCAGGAACAGAGGGTGAGAAAGCCCCATTGTTCCTCTACACCTGCACATGCAGCCTCACAGCACCCACCCTGCCACCCCTGCCTGCTGACCACGCTCTGCCCCCTGGAATTTCCGAGTGGGAGAGTTGCCAGGGAGCCTGGGAAGGTCACGGCTAACCAGAAAGGGCAAACCAGCTTCTCCCAGCCATGAGAGTCTGTCAGTTTTACAAGCTATGTCTTTGGTACTTGAAGAGTTAAAACCCAGCTACTTCAAGAAGAAAAAGATACTTTACCTTTAGTTTAATGGATTTTACTTGGGTTATGATGCTCAGGAGGAGCCACCCTGGCAGGGAGGTGCAGGGAGGGGCTGCCACATGCGGGTGGGTGCTGAGAGGGGACAGCAGGAGCATCGGGAGGACCAGGGAGAGAGGCTTTGTCATTCCAGAGACAAGATGCCATCGTGGGGTGACATCGCCCAGCGAGGGACAGGGACAGCGGGGAACTCGCTCATCGGGTGCAGGGCATGCAGGCAGGCAAGCAGAGAGCAGAAGAGAGAAGAAAGAAGAGGCATGGAGCGGGCCAAGGAGGAGCTGAACGGAAAAGGAGCTGAGGAGGGAAGACACAAAAGCCTGTCCCGAGCCAGAAGGTCTGTGAGCCGAAGGATGTCACCCGCACCAGGGAGAATTGACTCGTTCCTCCAACAGCCAGCCAGGAAAAAAATGTTTCACCGTGTTACAGGACACTGACAGCTCCCAGCTGATGTTCTTAAGAGCATTAAATTAATGAGACTCTCCCTATGAAAGCTGAGCTACAGAGAGAGAAACCCGTCCGTGTTCTGGGCAGGTGCCAAGTTAGAAAAAGCCCCAAAGCTTTCCCTTTTTCCCAGATCACCTTTTCCTCACCCTTAAGGGACAAATTTTCACTACGCCCTACTGCCACCAGCTCCCACCCCCCTCTTCCAGCTTGTTTTATTGAACCAGAAAGCACAAATCCCAGACCATCTTTGCCTCCCATCCCCACAGATCTCAGGGAGAGAAACCCCTTGGAAAACAGAAGCAGAGTGTAAGTTTAACACTTATTTTTCAGGTCCTTTCAGTTCATTTCCCCCACCCCACAG
Source organism: Regulus satrapa (assembly GCA_013396955.1). Classification (NCBI taxonomy): domain Eukaryota; kingdom Metazoa; phylum Chordata; class Aves; order Passeriformes; family Regulidae; genus Regulus; species Regulus satrapa. The sequence goes on along the minus strand of VWZN01010103.1, from coordinate 256,090 downwards.
AGATGCTCCCTCTGACAGTACCACACTGGGATCAGAACCAGCAGATGTGCAGCAGAGTCAGGAAAGGATTTTCCTATGAAACGCAGAGAGAGTATGGAGAAAAAGAAAAGAAGGAAAAAAGGGGAAAAACATTTGAAGGAAAGAAAAAAACAAAAAAATCTTTGAATGGAGCGGAGGCCTGAGAAAGCCCCAGTAAGGAATTCTGTCTATGCAGAAACAGACTCCCCTTTCTTCCCACTCCTCAGGGGACAGAAAGAGAAGGAGACAGGGAAAGGGAGAGACAGCAGGATGTGACAATTCAAAAGCCCAGCTGAGAGCCTGCTGCTCCCCCTTGTTAGGGACTCTGAGGGATGGGAGCAGGGCTCTCCCTCCTCACACTGGTGACCAGAGCCACTTCTGAGTTAGTTCTGCTCCCGGCTACTCCAAACTGCAGCGGAGTGATTTAGTAGAGATGAGAGGAGACAGAAAACACAAAGAACAGCTGCCACAGCCACTCATGCAGTGAAAAAACACCTCATTTAAAAGCAAAGATCTGTGAAAAGCCCAGGTTGAAATATTGCCATCCAGGGTTATTGTCCCCAGGGCAACAGCGAAGGGAGACAATCCATTAAACTAAAACCAGCACGTTTTGGTTGCATATACTCCATCCTGGGATCATCAGCATCCCCCTCCCAGCCTCCACAGGGCTCCTCTCTCCTGCTCTGCTGGAGCCCAAACGGGACCATTCCCAGAGCTCCAGGCCTTCCTCCCCTTGGCTGTGGAGGTGCTCGTGGAAAAGAGCACGGGGACCGCTTCCCTGGAGGCTGGCTGAGCAATCAGCTTCCCTCCTCCTCTCCCTCCCGCTTCCCCACCGTCTCCCCTGCTCGTGGCCCCTTCCTGGCGGCTGCTGGGCTTGTGTGCGCCGGGCTGAGGGTGCCATCCCCTGAGCATGCTCAGCACCACGGCCAGCGTGGCCACCAGCGTGGCCACCAGCGTGGCCACCAGCGAGCCCTCGCTGCTCCCCACCCTGAGAAGGGGACGCTGCTCCCCGGCGCCCCCGAAGCCCAGCTCTGCTCCCGGCTCACGTCTGCACCACCTGCACGGCTTGAAGGGACAGGGGAGCAGGTCCCCAGAGGTCCCTGGAGTGTGAAACAGGCCCCCAGCTCCGCAGCCCTGTGCCCACCAGCTCTGGCTCCCTGACCGTGGTCCCCTCAGAGAAGGGTGGGAAAGGAGAGACACCTACTAGACTGCAAGGTGCGCTCTCGGACCTCCGGGGTGAAGGCCCCCAGCCCCAGGGCCGAGCGGGCGGCCAGCCGGAAGACATACTCAGTGTTGGGCTTCAGGCCTTCCACCGTGAACGAGGTCGTGGGCTCGAAGTTCTTCAGCACCTGGGATGGGCGAGGGGGGAAGGAAAAAAATAAACCCAAACAACAAGGCAGTAGAGGTGAGGCCTGCCCGGAGAAAGCCGGCCTGCTCCCCTCGCTCCGACACCGCGGGGCCGGGGAGCCCCTCAGCCCCTGCCCTGCTCCACTTTGGACTCACCTCCTTGCTGTGGTCTCCCTCTTTGTAGAGGAGCTCGTACTTGACTATGATCTCCTGGCGTGGGGGGCTCCATGACAGCACAATGCTCGTCTCGGTCTTGGCCTCTGCTCGGAAGTTCATGGGCTGCCCGGGAACTGGCACAGGGAGGGAGTGGATGGGGCAGAGGAGGCAAGATGAGAAACAGGAGAAACCACATTAACTTGGCTTAATTAGGAGGCTCTCGCCCTGTTTTCTTCAAAGCCTGTGTGGGAAGAGCACGTCAGCAGCAAAATGGCACAACTGCAGCGTGGGCAGGTCCTGCCTCTAAAGCTGTGGAGTTACATCCCACTGCAGGACTCCAGCACATCCAGAGCTGCTGGAGATGGAAGAATCCTAGTGGATCATATGCATCTTTCTCAGCAGTGCAGAATACAACCCTTCCCATCAACCCCGGTAGGACAAGGTTCTGGAAGTAGGAAGCCCATGAGCACTGAGGACACAGGGTTTCCTCCCATGCCAAAAATGTGCTGGGTGACAGCCCATGATAAAACACCTTGTGTTTGCAGCTCAACACATAAGGTTCATTCCCCACGCATCTCTGACAAAGCAGTTCCTGAATACTTTCGGGAGAGCTAAAGTGCCACCACTGCCTGGGCAGTTTTACATCTGTTAAAGACATTTAGAACCACGGAATGGTTTGGCTTGGAAGAGACCATAAAGCCTGGGCAGAAACACCTCCCACTATCCCATCTAACCAGGCCTTCTACACTGCCAGGGAGCCCAGGGACAGCCACAGCTTCTCCAGGCACCCTGTGCCAGGGGCCTCCCCACCCTACGAGTAAATAATTCCTTCCCAACATCGCATCTAAACCTCCAAATCTAACCAGCAGCTCTCCCTCCCCCAGGCCAGCTCGGCCACACAGGCGCTCACCTCCTTGCTGTGTCTTAACCTGGATGGGGTCGGACAGGGGCCCGTCCCCCACGGAGGTGAAGGCCAGCACTCGCACGGTGTAGGTCTCGTCCTCGAGGAGGCTGCCCACGGTGGTCAGCAGGCTGTCGTCCACGTTGTGCTTCTGCCAGTTGCTGACGGGCTGGTCGGGCTCCATGGTGTAGTAGACTCGGTAGCCCCGGATCTGCCCGTTGGGCTCCACCGGCTCTTCCCACTGGATGATCATGGTGGTGCTGCTCAGCATCCGGCCCTGCACGTTGCGGGGGGCGCTGGCAGGAGCCTGCTCCCCAGTGCGGGTGACCACCGACTCACTGGGAGGCCCCTGCCCGATGCTGTTGACGGCGGAGACCCAGATCTCATACTCGGAGTTGGGGCTGAGCCCCCCGATGCTGTAGCGCGTGGTGGTGATGTCCTCCTTGATCTGGTAGGGCCCATCCTGGCTCTTAGACTTGTACTCAATGACATAGTAGGACACGGGGTCTGGGTTTCCAGAGTCCCAGGTGATGGTGATACTCGTTGCTGTTGTCTCTGTCACCACTGGCGTCCCGGGAGCCTTGGGAAGTGCTGAGAATCAGGAAGAACAGGCATTTAAAACAAAACACAGATGCTGAAATGACGCCTAATTGGTCTGGTTGGGCCTGCAGGAGCCGGAGGCACAGCACCAATCCCGGCAGCTCAGGAAAGTGCCGCTGGAGTATGATGAACCCAGTTATCCACTCTATTACCCTCCTTAAACTGCTCCATCAAAGGCAAGGTGTTCAGCTAAACATCTGGAATCATCAGCACAGGCTTCAGCTGCACATCTGCTGGCTCCCAGGGCAGGGAGGGAGAGCAGCTCCTCACAGCTCCTTCCAAGCACGTGCTCACATCTCTCTGCTGAGCCCCCACGGGTGCAAGGAGTGGCACAGGGAGGGCTCTGCTCTCCAGAACAAATCCCCAGAACTGCTGGAAGGGCTTCCCCTCAAGCCACAAAGCTGCATTCATCCCCCATCTCCCCTTTCCCTTAGCCAGGGAGTCCCCATGAGCCTGCTGGGGACTGCATGCTGCTCAACACTTTAACTGCACATGATACCTGTTCTAACTTCACCTGTCCTCGAGCTTTACGTGCTCATGGCACACTTTAGACCCTTTTCAACCTTCCTTCTCATCATGGAATCCCAGAATGTTTTGGGTTGAAAGGGGCCTTAAAGCCCATCCAGTGCCACCCCTGCCGTGGGCAGGGACACCTTCCCCTGGCCCAGGTGGCTCCAAGCCCTGTCCAACCCGGCCTTGAAGCCAAACTTCTCTAGACCTGATCACAGTAAAGCTCCAACTTCTTTCACCTTCTGCGCTGGAGGGCTGCAGGTGCTCACACACAGGAACAGAGCAGGGAACAGAATCCAAACAAAATCACGAAAGACAGAGGGTACCAGCAGGGCGAGGTTCCCCGTGTGAGGAGATGGGAGAGCTGGAAGCAGAAGCAATCTGCCCTACACAGCAGCTTTTCATATTGCAAGGGCATGACAAAGGAAAAAAGGGAAAGAAGGAAATACTCAGGAAAATAAAGAGGACCTGAGTCCAGCCCCAGGCATCCTTCTGCTGGCACGAGAGCTCTGATGCCTGTGCAGAGGCTCAGATCATGTTGTGCCAAGATTCTCTGGTCCCTACTCATTTCTCCTATCAGACCTTCTTAAGACAGATCAGCATTGTTTGTCCTTATCCCTCCCTTTCTCCCAAGTGTTTCTCCTCTCCCCCACCCACGGATCCTTTCCCACCCCGCCTCTCCCAGATCCCTCGTGGGCAACACCAGTACTTGGAGCAGACAGCAGCTCACACAGAGCTCTACACTCACCCAACCTCAGGGGTTCCTGCTTGGGTTTAATACTCCCCTGCTGAGGACAGAATAGATTGAAGATGGCACCTGTGCTCCTCTTGGGAATCACTAGCTTGAAGCTGGGCTTATTCCCCATCTTGCTGAGGCAACAATGGCCACTAAGATGCTGGAACTAAGCTCTACTGCAAGGGTGCACATGCCAGAGATCCTCAGGGCCTTGGCTGAATCTCAGGCCTTGGAAGAGGACGGCATGCAGGCTCCAAGCCATCCAAGGCTCCTTGCACAGTGCCCAGCCAGACTCACACGTCTGCACAGACACAGCATGCGGGGATTTGGGACACTGCTTTCTTCAGAACAACCAGCTCAGGTGTCCTAAAGTGAGGGAAGATCTCCAGCCACCACTGTGGTTTCCCTGTGTGTGGGATCCCCGAGGGTACATGCACAGATCCCAGCACGGGGCACTCACAAGTCTGTTCTGCTGCTCGTGCTCACAGAGCTCCACGTGTACACACAGGTAAGGACAGGGACTGAGCCAGGTGCCCAGGACACAGCCACAGTGTCCCTGGCCACGCACACACATCCCAGTCATGCGTGAGCACCGGGACATGCAGGACTGTCCCTGTCCATGCACACACATCCCACTCGTGCATGAGCACCAGGACATGCAGGACTGTCCCTGTCCACGCACACACATCCCACTCGTGCACAGGCACCTGGACATGCAGGACTGCACCTGTCCACGCACACACATCCCACTCGTGCACAGGCACCTGGACATGCAAGACTGTCCCTCTTCATGCACACACACATCCCACTTGTGCAGGAGCAACATTGCAGAACTGTGTCCCTGGCCATGCACACACATCCCAGTCATGCATGAGCACCAGAACATGCAGAACTGTGTCCCTGGCCATGCACACACACACCCCCACTCGTGCAGGAGCACCAGAACATGCAGAACTGTGTCCCTGGCCATGCACACACACACACCCCCACTCGTGCAGGAGCACCAGGACATGCATAACTGTGTCCCTGGCCATGCACACACACACACCCCCACTCGTGCAGGAGCACCAGGACATGCAGAACTGTGTCCCTGGCCATGCACACACACACACCTCCACTCGTGCAGGAGCACCAGGACATGCAGAACTGTGTCCCTGGCCATGCACACACACACCCCACTCGTGCAGTGGACATGCAGGGCCGTGTCCCCAGTGCAGCTCAGGCAGTCCCCAGTCCTCCAGGCAGTCCCACAGGCTCTCCCCATGCAGCCACACGGTGACACAGGCACAAACCACGGGTCACTCCCACTCTGGTGACGTGCACGAGCAGGACCCGTGCCCAGGCGTCCCCTGCACTCATGCTCGGACACTGGGCTCTGGCCGTGCCCCCACGCCTGCCCTCTCGTGCACTCGGGACCCTGCTCCCACGCCCTTACATTTCACCGTGATCTGGGCAACGGCTTCTATGACTCCCAGGCTGGACATGGCCACGCAGGTGTAGTTGGCGGAGTCCTTGACGTCCGTGAGCTCCAGCACGTTCCTGCCCACGGGCATGTCATCCTCGGGCGTCAGGTCCTCCGCTCCCTGCATCCACTTCACGTAGGGCATGGGAGACCCCACGGCCACGCAGGTGATGTTGACGTTGCCCCCGGGCATGATTTCATGGCTGACAGGGAGGATGGAGAAGCGGGGGGCCACACGGCGAACTGTGGACGAGACGCACAGAGGTAACAAAAAAACAAAAGGGAAAAAAGCAAACCAAAACAAACGAACGAAAGAAAAGAAAAAAAACCAAAAAACCAACAAACAAAACGAAGAGAGGAAAGGAAAAAAGAACCAAAAAACCAACAAAGCAAACAAAAGAAAAAAAAAAAGAAAAAGGAAAGGAAAGAAAAAGAAAGGAGAAAAAGAAAAAAGAGTAAAAGATAATTTAAATATAGATGGGGTTTGTCATAGTTTATTTTCTTCCTTCATTAAAAACAAAACGAAAAACCAAAGAAATAAAGAAATCAAAAACAAAAACAAAACTCCAAATAAATTTGTACTTCACAAACAATATATAGAATATAGACATAAAAGCGATATTTCATAGCAACAGGGTTCCATTGATCAAGATTAGACCCATCACAGCACAGATAAATACACAAAAATTTATTAGCAATTTCTCATCTTTACTGGCAAGAGCTGGCATGGCGAGCGCCCAAACTTCTCCTCCGCGGCCGCTGGGGCCCCCAGCTCCCCGCTCCACACCCCGGGAACCTGCTCCTCCCTCTCCCAGTGGGGTCTGAGTCCCGGCCCCTTCTCCCTGGAACTGCCCGTCCGCCACCACCCGGCGGGGTCCAGGTGCCCCCTCCAAGAGGGGCCCTCTCCCAGCCGGGGCTGCTGCACAGGTGGGGTGGGGGGGCCAGGAGAAGGTTGGGATGGAGATGGGAACTTCTCTGCGTTTTGCCTTGTTGGACCCAGAGAATTCAACAAAGAGAGAAGTATCGCATCCCCAAATTCCAGACGCTCCACTTGAGAAGTGAAAGGAAAAGGATAAAGGAGGGAGGAGAGGGAGTCGCCGGAGCGGGATAGAATTTGGTCGGTGTCTGCGTGTGAGAAGCGTCCAGGGGAACGCAGCCCCCCTGGAGCGAGAGAGAGTGTGAAAAAGATGAGAAACTCTAATGAAATTTTTGTGGTTTTCGGGTATAGAAACCCTAACAAAGCCTCTTTAAGATCTGACACGGTTCCATCGATAGATGCAGCTCTCAGAGTCACAAACATCATGCAAAATAGGTAAAAAAGAGAGAGAGAGAGAAAGAGAGAAAGAGAGAGGAAAATGCAGAGAAATATAATTTCTGGGCGGCAGCAAATGCCCACATGGATACTGGATAGAAAGTGAGCGACAGAGAAAGGAAGGAAGACCAGGAGAAGGAGAACAAGAGGGGAAGGGAGGAAGAAGAGAGAGAGAGAGAGAGAGAGAGAGGGAGGGGAGGGGGAAACCCACTTTAATGCTGCATACTTTTTCTAGCTGATGTGACTCAATGTGGTGGCTCACATTGTCACATCTCAGCCCTGGCGGAATAATAAATAGAATAGAATTAATAAGAAAAACAAGGTAATGAAACTTTTAACGTTGAGGAAACAGTGACATGTTCTGTGCATCTCCTTAGCAGAGAGGTGGATGCAGCTCCCAGACCTTACACAGGAAGAACATGGACGCAAAGGGGAGGCTGTGGTTTCCTTGGCTCCATTTTCTGAGCTAGCCAGGCTGGCTGGAGGGATGGTGGGTGCCCTTCCTTAGGGGGGAACAAGGCAGGGGAATGGAATAAAGGAGAACGTGTGTGGGTCAGAGAGGGCCTAGGGAGGGGGCTGAGGGCAGGGTCTCATCCCACAAGAAAGACAAAAGGACGCAGGACCCGGGGGAAAATGCAGGAACTGCAGCTGCTGGAGGGGAGCAGGAGTGCAGGATTCCTCCCGCTGCAGGGACAGCCATGCAGGAGCTGCCACAGGCCAGGAGGGTCCGGAGAGCTGGGGGCTGAGAACTCCAGGTAACCTCTGCACAACCTCTCCAAAGCTTGGAGGCGTTGCCTCATGCCAAAGCAAAGCAAAGGACAGCAGAGCCGAGCCTGCCATTGTCCCTCCCAGTGCCTTCAGATGTCCCCTGGAACTGTCTTGGGGCTTGCCAGTATTTATCTTCCAGCTTTGTGGATCCTTCCCAAGGGGAAGGGTACTGCCAGGAGAGGTGGAGGCTGTTTGATGTTTAGTGGGGCTTTGGCAAACAAAAGCCAAGCGCAGCCCCTGCGTTGTCCGGCAAGGTGACAAGGGGCATTGTCCCAGCAAGGGCTGCTCACCCCATCGGGCTGTCACAGCCCGTTCTGTGGCAATCAGCAGCCAGGAACCAGCACTGGGAGGCAAGGAAGAGAAGACTTCCAGATTTGGTGGCATTAGGAGCTCAGAGGTGGCCAAGGGGAATTCCTGCATGCAGAGAGATTGGGGGCATGCCCTCAGCTGGGAGAAGGATGGGGATGTGGAGGGAGGGCTGCAAACTCACCTGGCCACTGACACTAGAAGAGGATTTTCTACCTGCAGAAAGGTGTAGGGGGGGTACCACGGTGTTTGTTCCACCTCAGGCACCACCACTGGCTCAAAATCAGGCAACCTGCTCCTTGCTCCCTCCTGTCACTGTGGAGAACACTCAGCCCTAGCCACGAGGGGACGTCCCTGTTTCCTACTCCATCCTGCTTCCCACGGCTTCCAGAAGTACCACACTTCAGAAAATGGAGCCAGGTGGAAACCACACCTGTCACAGTCTGAGACAAGATGGAGAGAACTCGGAAAGAAACAAGTGGGGTCAACATGCAGACAGATCTGGGGTGGGGATGACTCTTCTGAGGGGGGCTGGTATGTGACCTTCTGGAGTAGGGGAGGCAAGGTGGGAAAGGTGAGGAGGAATGGGGAGACACATCCGGACAAGATCCGGTCAGCAAACAGCATCAACAGCAACAAACAACGGCAGGTGGGATGCAAACACTGAGTTGTCATGGGAACAGAACAAGACAATTAATCCAAACCGAAGCTAATCGCAAAGAAATGAAACCCAACTGAAAGAGAAAGGGAAAAAAAACCAAACAAAAAAAATATACAAACAAAGAAAAAAGAAAGAACAAACCAGAATTTAATAACTGAAAAGCATCATCTGATGTAGGGCGGAGTGCTGAGAATCGGAGTCTGAAGGGAACCGACTGTTCCTGGCTGTGGTTTTGGTCAGGGAAGGAGAAATCCACTCACAAAACACAAGCTCAGGGGCTGCACAGAGCACATTCCCAAAAAACTGCAGAGCAGCTCTGCCCTCCTTCTGACAGATCCCAGGGGTGCAGGTCAGCTCTGGGGTCTCAGGGATCCTTACTCTGGGCTGGTTTAATGGCATTTGTCACCCTCCAAGGGAAGCACCCAGCACGTCTGGATGCCAGCCCTCAGCACTGCCCCTTCCACAAGGAGGGAGAATTTGGATTAGGGCTGATAAAACAGGCAGCAGCACTTCCTTGGTGCATCCTGGTTTAAAAAAAAATGAGACTCTCCTGTGTGCACAGATATACCAGCATCCACACACTGATCTAGGATGGGAAAAGAACCCAAATTAAATGTCTGGGACCTCAAGGAGTCCCCTGGATACAGCCCCGTGATGGCTCAGGGCTGTGGCAGCCACAACAGGCACAGGGTTCATCTCTGGCTGCCCAGAGCCATCAGGCTGCTGTTTATTTTAATTGCTACAACATTTGCATTTGGCTGGAGACAGGGAATTTGTCGAGCTGAGAATCTCTGGGTCAGCCTTTAGGTCAAGGCCCAGGAGGAAGAGAGCCATGGTGGAAAGGAGGCTGGAGATGGAATCAAGACCAATTTCAGCTCAGGGTCCAGCTCCATAGTAGCTGACAGAGGAGAATTTTACAAGGAAAAAAATTGGGTGAAGAGATTCCTTCCATTTTGCTATCCAACCCTTCCAAAGGATCGGGAAGAACAGAACTGCCCTCTCTGGAAAGGAAACACTGGCATGGGCAGTCAGGGCTTTATAGACACTTGTCTAATAGTACCTTTCCCAGTTTCTGGTACAAGAAGGACCTTCCCTGAGTTCCAGGGGCGTTTGGTTTCCAGGACAGCTTTGCCAGACCCCGCATGCGTACACGGATGTGCATGCTCCATGTGCAACAGCTCCCGACAGACACACACAAGCAGGCACACACAAACAGACATTGTCCATGGCCAAAAAACTCTCAGGAGCTTTTTTTCTTTTTTTTTTTTTTTCAAACAAGGATACAGCTTGTTACGGATAGAACCAGATTCCAGGACTGGAGCTGGATGTTTGGGATGCAATTAGATTATTTCAGTGCAGAGAAGCCATTTCGGAGACACAGGAAAGTTTCTTAAGTGCAGTTAGTTATGAGTCTGTTTAATTGTTGGATAAGCGTTGCACACTGCAAATCTGCACCCCAAGTTGTGCTCTTTTTTAGAAACAGAACAGATCCATAACTTTTCACACCCTTGGGAAGCCAATTGGTTTTGTTGCTGCTCACGGAGGCAGAGGTTGACCCAGTTTGTGTTCTGTGAGTGGCATTTTTGGCTTTTTTGGTCCCAAATCAGCACGGCTCAGGTTCCCCACCACCACTCGGGGTCCACAAGGCGAGAGGTGTCTTTGCAAGATTTACAGGCCTGATTGGAGGAGACACTGGGAGCTCCAGGGTTGACTTTTGCAACACCAGAATCCATCCTTAAAACGCGCTCCCATGACGCTGCTAACGGGAGAAACCTGAGGACCAACCAGTTTGTGCTGAGGAACCCCACCAGCTGCTCTTTTAAAGCCCCTTCCAGATTTCCCTCAGAGAGAAAAAAAAATGTTGGAGGAGGAGCGAGGTGGGGAAAGGAGAATGTCCTGGACAAGAACCTGTCACTTCAAACCCCGATTCACATTAAACCAACTCAAAGAGAAACGCATCTTTATACCTTAAAGAAGAAATTAATTGGAAAAAAAAAAGGAAACAAAAGAAAAGTGAAGTGACTGGTTGAAAGCACCGAACAAAACCAAATGGTATTAAACATTTTGACACTCAGCAAGCTGCTGCTCCAAATGAGGTGAGAAGGCGGACATTATTGGCCATTTTGGGGAGACAGGAGTCATTCCGTCTTGCTCCAAAATGAGGAGGGGTAGGGGAAAGGGTGCCAAAATAATGTGCAGCCTCTACATTATTAGTGAAGCTTAGATTACACCTGTCCTCCCCTCCCAAACGTGGTGTGTCCCTGGCCCTGCGGGTCCGTGCAGCCGCCTCTGCCTCCTCCCTCTCCCGTTCCAATTCTGCGCCCATTCCGCTGGGCTGGGACCTTTTGGGGTTTGGATTTCCGACCTCCGCCCCTCCACAGGACGAGAAGCTTCCCTCCTCCTGCCCATCTCCTTCCCCATTTCCTTCACGGTAAAGAAAATAAATGAATAAATAGGTAGATAAATAAAGAATGAGACCAAGGCTTGGATTTGGTCTGGAGGAAATCCATTACCTTCCCAATAATTGTTACTTTTCACTTAAAAAACCACATTAGCTGAGCAACAGGCTGGCTGAACATCTCTGATCTTTTGCAATTCTTTTTTTTTTCTGTTGTTTTTTACAGGATTGAACAGAAAATAATCAGAATCCAATTTTTTTTTTTTTTTTTTTTTTTAAGGATTGAAAAAAAAATAATCAAAATCCAATTTTTTTTTTTTTTTTTTTTTTTCAAGCAGCTCGGTAATTTTAAACACAGACTTGGCTGTTTTAGTTTTTTGGATTTTCGTTTTTTTTTTTTTGATTATTTTAATTTGACAAGGTGTAATCTAATTTTTTCCCCTAAAACAAAGAGAACAGCGATGCAAAAGGTGTAAGAGACACAGGCAGGCAGAGATTTCGAGATCAGTACAGCACAGTGTTCCTGCAAAGTGCCCTCTATAGAGAGATAGTCATGTATATACATACATATATACACAGTTTGGTTTTTGGTTTTGGTTGTTTTTTTTTGGGGGGTGGCTTTTTGTATCCATTTCCATTTCCCGATACCCTTGAGAAATCCTTCTGCAGAAACACAGTGAAGTTTTTGTTTGCTTTGTTTGGTTTGGAACTAGAATTTCAGAGCTGAGGACACCCCAACCATGGACAGGGCACTCCCCCACCCACAGAAGTGCTAAAACAACCCTTAAAAAATCATCCCAGAACTCTCCATCCCTCAATTTTAGCATCTGGAAACTGGGCACTGCGGAGGCAGCTGTACAGCCCAGTGGTGGTTCTGCCTCCCTCCTTCTCCATTAAAGAATTTATCAATCTAGTCTAAAAAGGTATTAAAATTCCTACAGTTTAAAATACCAATGACTGGTTTGACCTTGTGGCTATTTGTTAAATCTCTGGTGCATGTGGAATTACTTCCTTCGACCTCTAAATGGGATTGAAAGGGAAAAGCTCAGCAATGGTTCCACCTGGAACCAACCAGCAGCTCTGGTCTGATGGTCAAATTACTCATGTGCCAAACTTAACCCAGGCTACAGGCTAAATTATTGCTCAAATTAGTCACATTTTAATCTATTTTGAAGCTTTATTTCCTGAGGTGCTCGGCACACTATCCCTGCCCTTTCTGTGGGTTTTATTTTAATTGATTTCCCCTAGTTCAGCTCTTACAAGTTTTGCCCTGGCCTGGTTTCATCTTTGGTCTCTCAATGAGCTGAGGTTTTCCAGAGAGCCTCGGGAGTTCCTGGGAATGTTCTCAGCAGGACCTGGGCTGCAGAGCCTGGCTGGGGTGACAAAGCTTGTGCTGATGTTGGGCCTGAGCAGGCACTGGGCTGCTTTAAACGCCTGCTGAGCCATTCACAGCTCTCTGGGCTGGAAAAGAGCAGAGCCACAAGAAGCTGGAGCAGAGAGCAGGAAGGATTATCCCTGCAGCATCCCAACTGCTGCCTTTTGTACCTCCTGCGCAAAAAAAAAAAAGGGGGAAAATTCTTAATTCTGCTAAATCCAACCACGACAACGTGTCCTGTAGCAGCAGCGGTGGCTCTGCACGCTCAGGGGGTCTGCAGCACAGCCCACCCAGCTCATCCCTCCTTCCCCTGGGGACACGGAGGGGCACAGGGACACCAGGTCCTTACACCCAGGGCTCCATCCCAGCCAGCAGCTGGATTTTGGGATCAAACCAGAGCAATTGAGATGCCTGCAGCTTCCCAAATTAAGAGGAGAGCTGCAAAGCGTTCCATTTCCAGGGGGCAGACCAGCTCTGGCCACAGGTCCTGCCTGAGGGGACACGTGCTGGGGTAATGGCTGAACCCCCTTTGTGATTACAGATAAAAACACCAGAGGGCTTTGGGCTGGAAGGGACCTTAAAGCTCACCCAGTGCCACCCCTGCCATGGCAGGGACACCTCCCACTGTCCCAGGCTGCTCCAGCCCCAGTGTCCAACCTGGCCCAGGGCACTGCCAGGGACGGGGGAGCCTCTCAAACACCACCATGGGCACACAGCTCTTGATTGGCAGGAGTTGGAATCCATCCTTTCCTGCCACCACTACTGGGGCACAGGTTTGATGGCATTTGTGTCCCTAGGGGTACAGAGAAGCATCCGAGGAGACTCTGGGAGGCCAGGTGAGCCGTGTGGCTCCCACAGCAAGCAGCATTCCCACCGAGGTGCTGGCTTGCCTCTAGAACTGCACCCATCTTTTCAGAGCAGGTGAGCCCTGCACAGGCGGCTCGGCCTGAACTGCCCCACACCTGGGCTGGTGGCACAGGTCACCTGCCCTGCTTCTGTGCCCTCCAGAAAGGTGCTCCTTTCCGCTCTGACCTTGGGCAGCCCCTGCCAGCACTCTGTTCCTGCGGGCCGTGGGCTGAGCTGGAAGAACACACAGGCAAAGCCTTCCCCAGGCATTTCAGGACCTCTCCCACGGGTTGGGTTGGGCTGGGAGGACCTTAAAGCCCGTCCTGCTCTCACAGGACACCTTCCACTAGACCAGGCTGCTGAGAGACCAGGACTTTAGCAAACCACACAGCCTCTTCCAGGCAGGTGTCCAGTCTCTGCTTCCTCGCCCAGTGTCATTCCAGCCTATCATGGGTAGATCCCATTTAGCTTTAGTTTATTGTTGTTGATATCATTATCATTACTATTTATTTTTATTGGCTCTTAAGGAAGAATTTAATCTTCAAGCCTTCTCAGATCACAAGAGATTCTTAGCAGCAGCAGTGCAGTTTGGCCATGTTAGAAATACTTTATAAAAGAGAAAATAAACAAATAAAAAATAATGGTGTATAAATCCCTTTTTAATTGCACCTAAATCCTGAAACTCAAACTCCTAGTCACAAAGGAAAATCCTGTAATTAAGAGTGATTATCACCTTTTAGTCCTAGGCAGGAGGGAGGTGGGATGGGAGAACCTCATTTCAAGTGCTATTCATTTATTATTTTTTTTTAATAGAACAAGCATTTTTTCTTTTTCTTTTTTTTTTCTTTAAAAAGAGCCTTGGGACTGGGGGGATGTTTTTTGGCTATTGTTGGCATCCAAGTCAGAAGAGCCACAGCTGGTCTCTTCCCAGAGAATTATCAAGAGCAGCATTTGGGAGGGGTACCCTGGTACCTACGGGGAGAGGGGAGACTTGGAAGGGGAGGGGAGAATACCAGCACTGAGGGTCCGAGCACTGAAATCTCAGCATTTTAAGAAAAAAGAGAAGGACAGACAGAGAGAAAAAGAGAGAGAGAGAGAAAGAGAGAGACAGATACTGTGTCAATACTGCACTGGATTTCTCAAAAAAAAAAATCACACAGCTTTAATACCTGTGCCCTAGGAAAGCCACTCCTTTGGTAGCTGAGTGAGAGGTGAGGGCAGAGGGAAAGGCATTCCCGGGGGAAGGGCTGGCATTCGGCTCTGCACAGGGAAAGCACCAAGCACCACCGGGACCACTGACACACTGCACACCCCCTGTTCACTCTGCCATGTGCCTCACCCGCTCGGGATGCACACATGGGAGGCAACAGGAGCTTCTTGGGGACAAACAGGGAGATGAGAAGAGGGAAAAGAGGCATTTTCAGCTCCAATGTCACTCTGGCCAGATTGCTGGCTGCTGCTTGCAATAGCTGCAGCTGCCAGATGTGCCCCAGCGCTGCTGCAGTGCCTGCACAGCTGCGTCCTCCTCCTTCAGGAGGGAGGCTCTGCCTGGCTGGGTTTGGAGGCGCCTGGCAGCAATGGATAAATCACAGGGAAGGGAGCGGGGCACGGGGGAGAGGCAGAGCCAGGAGGCAGCTGCCCGGCTGCCCTTCCCTCCCAGCAGCCCCAGGACGAGGGGTCACCTCCTCCAGGGGGGTTCTGCCAGGCTCTGCCCGCAGCTGGGGCGCTGCCCCGGGGCTCTCCGCGCTCGTGGGTGCTGCAGGAGAGAAGAGCGTGGGGTTTGGGAAGCTCTCTGCCAGCGCCAGGCGGGGCTGGCAGCTCCTGGTGTCACTGGAGGGTCCTGGCAGTGAGCAGCGAGCGAGCTGCCAGGGCTGGGGAAGGCCCCGCAGCGGGGTCAGGGCTTTTCTTTGCGTGCAGGAGGCGGAACAAGAGCCACACCTCAAGGAATAAATAAGCAAAAGCGTGACCCCGGGGTCTGCTCTAACTCTTGGGATGACCCCCTGGGTTCTCACCATCTTTTCCACTTCCCAGATCCCTCCCTCCCCCAAAACAAAGGCTTGTCCCAAATAGCAGGGCTTCCATGGACAGGCGTTAGAGCTGTGTGACTCCTTTCCTCCTGGAGGGATTGAGGAGTTCAGTTACCACCGGGTGGGCAGGAACACTGGCTTCTCACAATGCGTTTGGAATAAACTACAGCACAGCATAACCAATCAAAACAGAAACAGGAAATCAAGAGAAAGCAAAAAACCCAACGGAACCAAAAATTTGGAAAGTAAGAGTAAAATCCACTTCAAATAAATCAGAATCGTATAACGGAAAGAAACGATACATATTTATATATCGAAAAAAAGAATTCATAATTAATTTAAAAAGTGGCATGCAAAGAAGATCGTTACATTCTCCTATCATGCATCAGGCCCAATGTCCAAACGGCAAGGTAACCATGACGACAAAAAAGTGCAAGAACTCAGCAACATTACCAAAGGATGCATAGAGAGGCCCACAATGCAACTCAACTCATCTCCGTGAGACCCGGGAATGCGCGGGTCTCGCTCATCTTAAAGATTTCTTGCTTTTTCTCTTTTCATTTTTAAATTTTTTTTTTTTCCATTTTTAAATTTTTTTTATTTTTTCTCTTACGAATGTAAAAATGTGGGTAAAGAAAGTAAAAAAGAAAAAAACCACACCAACCTTCTCGTAGCTCTGAGGGATGTTAAGGGGGTTTGATGCGGAACACAATGACATGAGGAGAAGAGAAAAATAGGGGAAACACAGAGAGAGTAAAAAAAGGCCTTCTCAAGGCTGTCAGCTGCAAATTGATTGATTTTTTTTTTCTCTTAACCAAAA
>VWZN01010103.1:204875-228966 GCA_013396955.1 Regulus satrapa | reverse complement strand
AAGAAATGCAGAGCATGCCTCTCAAGAAGCTGTTACAAAGGAATTAGTTTAAAGGGCAAGGGTTAAAAATCTGCACATTAGCAGGTTTGGGGTTTTTTGGTTTGATTTAACATTTTTTTTTAATTGAACAAACTTACCAAAGGTCTCTGAATGTTAAATAAAAAGTGAAAAAAAAAAAAAGAAAAGAAAAGCTTGTTATAGCCAGTTATTTAGAAAACAGAAGACACACACAAGACACAAAAGGTTTTAGTGTTTGAGTGCTGAGGAAGGTGGCTGGAGGCTGCCTCCCGTGTCCCCCCTAGATGGCAGCTGAGCAGAGGACATTGGCTTTGCCTTCTGCTTGAAATGTCCCAAGATAAACAGAAATATCCATTTTCCAAGGCCACGTAAACTCCTGTCCAACCTGGATCTCTAAGGCTGAGTGGTTCATGATGCCTAAGGGAAGCAGGAGCCCCGACAAAGCTTCTTCCCATTCTCCTCTGACTGGCAACTGAGCTTTGCACTCAGCCCAAACCCCCAAGCATGAAAAGATTTCCACTGCTTGGAATTTTTGTCTGGAGCCAGAAAGGGGAAGCAGAAACATCCGACAGAGAAAAACCCCTGTGGTTAATGATGTATCACCCGTGCCTTGATTAGAGTGAAGACCCACATTCCAAATGGGTTCCTGGGATGATGGGAATATAATGACCATGGTCTCGGAGGACTCTCTGGGTTGCATAAACACTCAGATTTAACACAAATGAGAACCAAATCCGGGCCCGGAACCGATCTCGCAGAGCTCCTTGTCTGACATTTCGCTTGCTCCTTTTAATGAGCTCATTTGTGTATTTGCCACTCATTCCTGTATTGATAAAAATTCATTTCTTGACACCCCTGGTGTTAAGAAATAGGGCCTTGTCCTGGTGGCCTCATCTCCAGGGGGAAGGGGGGTGTCTGTGCTGTGCTGCTGCTCCTCCAGGCTGTCCCAGGCTCCAGCAGGGAGCCACACAGAGCTTGGTTCCCAGAGGGAACAGCCACAGAATCCCAGGCTGGTTTGGGCTGGGAGGAACCACCAAGTCCATCAGTGCCACCCCTGCCAGGGCAGGGACACCTCCCACTGTGCCAGGCTGCTCCAGCCCCAGTGTCCAGGGATGGAACAGCCACAGCTGCCTGAAATTCATCCTCAGGGTGGAGAATTTCTTCATAAACCTTCCCAAAGTTGTGCTGGAGCTGCAGAGCTCCCTGTTCCCAGAGGGTCTGTCCAGAGCATCCTGGCCAGACCCCCACTGCTGGCTGGGGGGGGATGAAGGACCCTGAGGCCACCAGCAGTGTCCTGGAGCACCCCCAGTGCCCCAGGGTGGGCTCGTGCCTCCCTTCTGGTGGCAGAGCTTGTTTATTTTGGAAAGATGGGTGCATTAAACCGAGCAGCTCCAAGAGGGCTCGCCTCACTGCCACGCTCAAATCCCTTCCAGAGGCACAAGTGCTGCCACAGCACATATTAACCACCCCAGGGTCAGTGTCTCACATTTCTGCAGGCCTTTCTTTGCAGAACATGCAAGGTTTGGAAGGCCACGAGAGCAGATGAAATTGGAGAAGTGGGAAGTGCTGGCTGCCCGAGGATCTGCACTCCCTGCCATCCAGGCAACAGGTTTGTGCCCTGAAGAGCACAGGGATGCTCCAGGGTTTCACCAGTTTACTAATTTAAAGCAGCTGTAAATGAGATTAAATCTCAGCAGGTATCTTCTATTTATCAGAAAGGTCAAGGGTTCACTCTGAGGTTAATAAATTCACTGGGATAAGAAGGCAGCACTCAGGTGGCTTCAAGGAAAACACCAGATCAAACCGAGCTGAAGAGTAAAGGCATTCTAGCAAGATGATGAATGTATTAAAAATAATCTGCCTGTGCATTACTCACACTCCAGATCATGGTCACAGAGCGTGATATAATTTTAGTTTACCTCTCATTATGTATGCTGAGTGATTTTTTTTTTTTTTAAATTTGCATTTGCCTCAGCTGTTATGATAAAACAGGGAGGTCAATCTCATCCGCGTTTGTGGGATTCAACAAGCCATTCTAATTCAACAAAGCAGTTTAAGGATCTGCTTGTAACTTTGCTTCACTGAACAAGGAGCCATTTATGCAGGTGTGTAAAAGCTACATTAAACTGGAGCTGTGCTGAAGCTTTTCCACCGGTGGCACATGGAACTAAAAGAACCTTTGTGTAGAGTCTTTGCCAAACCAAGCAAGAGAAAAACCAGGTGTTTCCATGCCCTGCTGTTCAGATCCAGCAGCAACAGAGTCAGAACAGATTTCTCCAGGGCCAGCAGAGATCTGGGCAGCAGCAGTTGGTTATCACTTTACTGGAGAACTTGTGAAAGGTCTGATATGAACAAATCAACTCCAGCTGCCTCACCAAAGCCCCTGCTTTCCCTCTGCCTACAACAATGCCTTTCTTCTGCCAAAGAATACTTAAAAATGAGCCAGGGACACCTTTCCTCTAGGCTGGGTCAAAAGCACTCAGCCCCAGCAGTTTGTGAAAAGGATTATATCTTGGGTAGGTTTTTGTCAGAAGTAGAACTTGCAATACTTGTTTCCTTTTTTTGCAGCTATCAATGGGAGCGTTTTTATCAGTAGTACTCAAAAATAAATCCACCTATGCCCTCCTTGCACACACACTCACACGGAGAACTGGCAGATTTAACAAGTACAAAAACAGCTCCTGAAACGTGAATATTAAGAGATGTCACGTTGCCACACACACAAAACAGCAAACAGAAAACAAACAAGAGAGACAGATGGACAAGCAGATGGGCAAAGATGGAAAACTGACAAGAGCCACGGAGCTGGGGTACATCTGTTGGTGGGGATGGACTCCATGGGCAGAGGCACCGAGGGGTCACTCCGGAACATTCCCAAGTGTTCTCCAGCGATGGCTGCAGGGACGTGATGCTGGGGACATCCCACAAGAGCTGCTCTTCAGCAGCAGCTTTGAGAGGCTCTGTCACGTTTGACTGCGAGAGGCTGCCTGGGCCCTGGACCCTGCACCAGGTGTGTGTGTGGCCGAAAAAGCCACTGCCAGAGTGGTCCTTCCTTGCTTTATCTGAGGAGCAAACCCTCAGCCCCCATCCAGGCCCATCTCCCCTGAGCCCAGGGGACTTTTCCCAGCGATCTGGGGAACCTCTCTGCATGGGCACCAGCTTCCCTCTTGTCATTCCCTTCATGCCAGCTGGGCAGCAGAGAAGACAGGGAGGGCTCAAAGTGGAAACTCCAACCACTCTTGGTGCAAAACCCAAAAACCTCCAGTGCCCCAATCCACAGCAGCAGGACCTGCACCCACCAGCCCTCTCCTCTGCTTCAGGACCCTCTGAGCAGTCTCCTCATGCCTGTGCTTGCTCTCTGCTCCTCCGGGCTCAGCCCCGGCCCTTACCTGATCTCAGCTGTTTGATTCTGCCGTTGCTGGCGCTGGGGTCGACGGGCAGGAAATCCTTGAACCAGGTGATCTCGGGGTCGGGGTTCCCGCTGGCCGCGCAGAGCATCGTGGCTGTCCGCGTGCGCTCCACCACCTTCAGCTGGGGCCCCATGTCAATGTTGGGGAAGCCAGGAGGCAGCTGGTCCTCTGGGGGTGGAGAAGGAAGGGAAGGGCTTAGGCAGGTGCCAGGGTTCAGGGGAAGAGCCCAAGGAGAGCGTCGGGCATCGCCCTGTGCAGTGCAAGCTCAAACACTGCGGTGCCTCGAGTTTGGGCTCCTCTGTTTTTCAGGCTCTGTTCTTTCAGTGTGGTTCTGGGGTTCATACTGGGGGGTGCTGAGCTCTCTTCACAGAGTGAGAGGCAAAACAATTCCTTCCCCAGCTTGGGAGCAAGGAGGACCAATGCAGATTTCAGGCCCAAGAGCACAAACAATGGGGAAGTGAAGAGAGAAAAACAAGGAGGATGGAGCTTCATCCCCTGAAGCTTTAATTGGACAATTAGCTCCCATCTGCTAATGGAGCAAAACTTATAAAAATGTGAGACCTCGTGACCCATTGTCCATTTGGTGCCACCACACCTGGCTGCCCCCTCTTGTCAGAGAGCTGCAGGGAGTGAGAAGGTCCCTCCTGCGGCCCTTCCCTCCAGGCTGAGCCCCCCCAGCTCCCCCTCCTGCTCCTCAGAGGGTTCGTGTTGGAGTCAGGGGCTGGCCCAGGCTGGTTTGCCACAGAGCAGAGGCTCTGCGAGATGCCTGCACTGCACAGAGCAGTCCCAGCTCCAAGGTAGGGCTCGCCTTCCCCCTCCAAACCTACAGGACAAAACACACTGCACATAAGAAATAATGGAAGAACCCACGTGGAAAGGACTGTCAGACAGTGGAACTGAGAGGGAAAAGAGAGGAAAACCTCCTCCTTCAGCTGCAGTGACCAGAGGGGACACACACAACAACAGCACGCCAAGTGCTGTCAGCCAGGGTGTGATTTTTAGATTTATTAATTCCGAGTGCTGCTGCCCTCCAAGAACAGTGGCACCAGCACCCAGCAGAGAGGCTGAGCTGAGCTTCAACTGAGCTTCCTGCTCCTCTCAATCTGCCTTTGCCTCCACTAATGAGGGTGAGGAGGGCAATCCCAACAATGCTGACTAATTTGTGGGAACTCCTACGAAGCCCCAGTGCTTCCCCCAGTAATATCTGACACAGCCCCTTCCTCCCGTGGGATGGGGACAGCTGGCTCGTGCTGGCTGCCACAGCTCAGGAACGTGCCATCCTTCTCCCCCCAGAAAGGATGTTTGGGGGAGGGCAGCTTGGAAGGAAGATGCCAGCAGCAGGGTGAGATTTGGGAGGGATCCTCTGTCATCTCCAATGAGCCATGTCAGGGCATCACAGCCTTGGGAGGCTGTGGCGGGGAATCCATCCCAAAAGCAGGTGAGGGAACAGAAGGGAAATAATGCAGGGAATTAAAAAAAGGCGGGGTTCCCAAAAAATGAACATCCATCACAACCAGCCCCCCTGCTGACACTGATGGGAGCACTGAGATGGGGCTGGCCTTGGCTGGGAACCATCCTGCCAACTGCAAACACACCCAGAGCTCGTTTCCCGAGGCTGCACGTGATGGATAAGGAGGAATGGAGCCGAATACAAACAGCAGAACCCAGAGAGAGCGGGACAAGGGAGAAACCAGTGGCCTTGCTGCCTTTTCATTGAACCCCAGAACGGTTTAGGCTGGAAGGGACCTCAGAGCCCACCCTGTGCCACCCTTGCCATGGGCAGGGACACCTCTCACTGCTCCAGCGCCAGTGCCCAGCCTGGCCTTGGGCATTGCCAGGGATCCAGGGGCACCACAGCTACTCTGGGCACCCTGTGCCAGGGCCTGCCCACCCTGCCAGGGAACAATTCCTTCCTGGTATCTAATCTAAACCTGCACTCTTTCAGTTTCAAGCCATTTTTGGTGCATCTGAAGCACCTCTAAACCAGAATTTTGTATCCTAAACTGGAGCTATCCACACACATCTTTAACTTGGGACTGACCCAGCCCTCTGAGCCCCCTGGGCTGTGCTGGGTCACTGCAGGACCTCTCCCCTCCCCAGACTGTGTGCTCCTGGAGCTCCCAGCAGCAATGCCAGGCCAGCACGGGGGCTCTGGGAATTGCTGTGCCTGTGCACAGCTTTCAGCCAGGCTTTGATGGTCCTCCCTCCTCTCCCTCCCAGCCGTGGGAGGATGAGGAGCTGCAGCCGCATTGGCTGCAGATGACATCACTACTGATCCCTGCTTTTATCCTGCTCCCTGGTGATGCTGCTCCACCTGCCTCCAGCCCCTGCCCCTTCCTTCCAGGAGCCAATTAATCCTCAGAGGGAATAACCTGTGCCTGGCGGGATGTGTGAGCACATGTGTGTGTGTGTGTGTGTGCTGGGGGAGGCCGGGTACAACCATTATTACCGAGTGTTTCTAATTAAACAAAAATGTTAATCTTGCAGCACAATGTGCAGAATTCCTCTGAGTTTAATTAAAACAACTGCGACGAGAGGCGTGATCAGATTTGAGGATCAGATGAGCAGAAGAGGAAGCATCTCTGAACATCACAGGCTGCTCCGATTCGAGTGCTCAGGTTTCCTTCCTGTCGGGGAAGTAAAACTCCTCCATCCCCTAACAGCTGGGTTCCGTGTAGCAATGCAATTACAACCCCTCTGCAATCCCCACAAGGCCTGCACACACGTGCCCTGCCACCCTCCCCATCCAGCCCCAAACACCCCCCAGAGCTGGCCCCGAATAAACAGGGAAATGCTTCGGGTTGTGAATTCTCTTTCTGGAAGCAGCTCAGGCGCCTGCAGGAACAAAAGAACCAGACAGAAGCTGGAGATGCTTCAAGGGCACATCTGGGCTGCTGCTGCTGCTGCTGCTGGAATCGTGCTGGCTCATGCAGGCAAAGCTTCTGCTGAGGTGCAGCTGCCACGTGAAGGGAGCATCCCAACACCTTGTTCATCCCTGACTCAGACCCAGCCCTTCACCCCGAGCTCGTGAATCACCTCAAGGCCTCCCTGAGCAAAGGAGGGCGAGAAAGAACAGGGAGGAGGGATGGAGAGAGGCAGGGGAAGAGAGAGGAGCACTTCAGCTGTCATTTAGAATAAATCCCACCAGGGGACACGTTCTGTGCCTGGACCCAGCTCAGGCTGCCACACACAGCGAGGGTCGCCAGCCCCAGCCAGGGGACAGGGCTGCTCTGTGCCCCTGTCACTCTGCAAGGTGGCAGCTCTGGGTTTAGCTAATTAGCTGTGCTGGAAATGAGGATGATTAAGGAAGATAAAGCGGGTGTTGCTGCTGCTCTTTTTCCCGCAGGGCGTACACAGTTGTTTAATAATTTAGAGGAGGAGGGTGTGAGCGTGAGCAGACGTGCCATGGAGTCGGTGCAGAAAGCCACGAGGATGCTCTGAAGGGAAGAGGAGGAGGGATTTTTCACTCTTCTCTGAGGATATGGATGCTGGCTGGTCTCTACAGCGGACTGTCCTCATTCAGGGTGGAGGAAGCAGGAAGAGGAGCAGCTCGAGCGACACAAGTTTTAATCAGGATCAGAATCAAAATCCAGCACTCTTGAACCCGTCCCTGTTCCTTTCATTATGTTTATGAACACTTGAGCTGCCCTGTCCCCAGGTATCCTGGCACGATGTGCCTTGTGAAATTACATCAACAAGTTCTTCCCACCCCTGGGTCTGTACCCGTGCCTCAGCTCTCTGCTACTGCCCAGCCAAAGACAATTTGAATGCAGGGAGGAGCCTCACTAATGTGCTCTGTCTGTTGATTCCACTTCTTTGGAGCTGGAAGATTCACTAGGAAAACAGTAATAGCCTAACAACGCCATTAAAATTTGTGGGCTCACAGGCAATAAATGCACCCTTAGATATGTGTGCTGCACCCCAAAGCAGTGCAGGTAGTGCCTGCGTTCACTAACGTGTCCCTGTGTACCCTCCTGCTACAGGCATCTGTTAAAATTACTTTGATGTTATTCAGAAGCTACAGAATTAATCTGCTGTCAATGTCACCCAATTTTCAGGTCACTACAAGAAAAGCAAAACAAGTCAAGTTTGAAGAAAGACTGCCAGGAATTTTCCAAATGGCAATGTAACATTTCAGAGGGGGCAGCTTCCCTCTCCCATGTGCTCCCGTGGGACTCTCTGCTGAGCATCCAGAGCTGCTTCTTGTTTACCTTTCTGCTGCTGCTGCTGCTATTACAAAACAAAACAAAACAAAAAAAACAAAAAAAAACCCCAAAAAACCAAACCAACCAAAAACCTCAAAAAAACACAGGGATCTTGCTAGAACTTTACACACTCCCACACCAGATGTGCTCTTGGTGCAGGAAATGTGTGAGGGAGACTTCAGGCTGGAATTGTCACAGAAATGTTGGAATTTCTCATGCAAGGAAACCACGAGGGGAACACTAGAAGCTGTGAAATTCTGCCCAGTCCCATCCAGGAGGGAGTCCCACAGCCCCTTGTCCCCCCTGCTCCGGAGTGCAGCAATCCCAGAACAGACAGCACTGCCCAGGACTCAGCGAGGGCTGGCTCAGGACACACCAAATTCTGCTCCCTGACACTGAACTGGAGTAATCACTGCGTTTTTTGATCAATGACTGCCCCACAGAACTCCCTCCATCAGCTTCCCCAGAGCAAAGAACAGAGCCAGTCTGGCCCCTGTTTGAAACCCAGGATGGTTTGGGACAGAAGGGACCTTAAAGGCCACCTCCCACTGTCCCAGGGTGCCCCAAACACCATCCAGCCTGGCCTGGGACACTCCCAGGGATGGGAGAGAAGCAGAGAGAGCCCCTCTGTCTATATCAATCCCAAGAGATATAGATATAGACATGAATATCTTTTTTGGGAGCGGGCAGCTCAGAGGATCTACACCAACTGGGAGCTGGCGTGCCTGTGCCAACCACCTTCCTTCCTGCCTGATTTACAACGAAAAACAACGGCAGCTGGAGTCAAAAACAACTGGAAAACGCCTCCCAAATCTGCTTGCTTTCTTTTTCTCCAAGCTCTGCAGGAGACAGGTTTGCAGGCACTGTGTCTAGCCAGCTGTGGAGAGAACAGCCAGGCTCCACAGCCCTACCCAACTGGGATCCCTGGAGAAGCAGAGCAGGAAGGACAAACAAGTCAGCAGGGCTGGTGTGAGGGGCTGTGTGAGTTGAACAGTGTCCACCACAACTCTGCTTCTCAGAAGCTCCCCAAGGTTTCCTCTCCTGCAGTTTCCTGTTTTCAAGTGAAGGAATGTGGGTTTCTACCAGGGTCTGATCCAGGAGTCATCATGTGCATAAGCAAGAGGGGTTTATGCTCAATCCCTTCAGCAGCTGCATCTAGCAGGGAAGATATTAGAGAAAGAATAGATATTTTCTGTGTTATTTGCTGTCAGGAGACCGCACGGGTGCTGAGGAAATGCTGCGGTGGTGCTGCAGGAAGGCAGCCACAGCTTTGTTTGGGATGACAGCACAACAGGCTGCACAGCTACCCCGGAGCCCCCAGGCAGTTTGCAGCAGCTGGGCTCAGGTTTGCACTCTCCAGAGCGTGCCAGGGTAAGAGGTTCTGCAAAGCTCCCATCCATCTGCAGGCTGGGGAGCAGCCCCCTCTCTCTGCTCAGCACCACTTCTGCAGGAGAGCGGAGACACAGAGGAGGAGGCTGAGCAGGGAGAGAAAAGACAAACAGGAGAGTGGGTGAGTGCAGAAGAGGGGAGGAACGGGAGACGAGTGGATGCCAACATGCTCACTTTGTCATTGTGCAGATCAGCGCATTTGGCTCGGTGCTTTTAACTTCCCCAGCGCTTAAAAACGCAGATAAAGAGGAGACAAACTCTGCTGCGTGAGGATGAAGGATGGAGTAACTCCAGCTGAGCAGGGAGCGGGAGGTTTGCTACAAAATCTGCTTCCTTGGTGCTTTTCAGCATGGCCTTGGCCCACCCCTGCAGGTTAATTGCTGCTCCCTCAAATTCCATGAACGGGTGACCCCAGTGCTCCAGGAGACTCCAATCCAGGCAAACAGGGCAGGGGGGCTGTGAGAACAGAGCCACAGCCGGAATGTTCTGGTGGGATCAGCAAAGGCTGGAATTAGTCAGGCAGTGGCAGATGCAGCCCCTGTGCTGTCAGCTGTCTCTGGCTGACGTGGAGGATGCTGATCCCAGAAGGAAGAGCTGCACAAAGACACGTACAAAGAGCCCTGGTCCCTCAGGACGGCCCCCGGGCACTGCTCATTCCTATTTCAGTCTCCACAACTCCCCGAGAGGAGGCTGTGGCCAGGTGGGGTCGGGCTCTGCTCCCAGGCAGCCAGAGAGAGGAGCAGGAAACGGCTCCAGGCTGGGCCAGGGCAGGCTCAGGTTGGACACCAGCAGGAATTTCTCCATGGAAAGGGTGGCCAGGCCTTGGAAGGGGCTGCACAAGGAGATTTGGAGTCCTCAAACCTGAAAGGGCCCTCAGGGCCCTGGGTGGGAGATGAGGTGGGGATGGGTCCAAGGTGGGACCTGGTGACCTTGGAGGCCTCTCCAACCTTGATGTTTCAGAGCCACAATGACCCCACACCCTGCAGCTCACTGTTGGCAGGCAGTGCCTTAAAACCACTGGAGGAGACCCTTCCCCAGCCCCTGCCTGGAGCTAAATTCAAGGAGCACAAACCTTGCCTATGACTGCAGGGGCCCTTCTCCCAGACTGTCACAGCTCCAAAGGAATCCATGGGAATAAGTGTGAAGAATAAGGCTCCCACCCTCTGGGATAACCACAGTTAGACACACTCCTGTCACACTGCGCCGTTCCAAGCTCCTGACAGCTCCATCCCACCATGTTCCTCCAACAGAAGGTTAAATGCCATGCCAGGCACAGGAGCTGCACACACATCTAAGTCACCTACACAAATCTGTCAGGCATGACTGGACCACGGGCCCCCACGCTCCCAGGCAGCCAAAATCCTGACAGCACAGAGCCCACAGCAGGGATATTCCCAGCTAAAAAGGGAGGTCAGGGGCTTTGCCTTGTGCCCTTCATGTCTGGTGTTAATTCCCTGCTTGCACACTGGGGAGTTGCAGACCAATTTTGCTCTGCACTCTGAAGGACGTGCTCGCTGCCTGCTCAAACAAAAGGATTTAAGCTGCTCCCGGAGGGAACGCTGGAATTGCTGAAGGAAAAGCAACTGACCCATAGGCAGAGCTACCCGCTGGCCCCGTGGGGCTCCTGCCTGGAGCTCCTAGAATTGTTGTTAGTCTTGCTCACTGCAGAGAGAAGGGCTTTTGCTGCCAGTGCTACTCAAACACCCCTGGCTTCATCCCCAGCCAAGCTAAATTCCCCTCGGGAGCGCTCGGGCAGTTATCCACCTCCCCATTCCTGCCAGGATCACCTGCACTGCCCTGTGCTTGGAACACAGACAGTCACTGCCGGGTGCTCCAAACCCTAAAATGGGTCAGTTTTAGCCAGCCCAGCCTCACAGAGTGATTTCAGGGATCTCCAGGGCAATAACAGCAAACATCCAGAGGCATCCAGAGCAACAGCATATTGCTCCCTCCCCCACATCCAGTTCAGGGAGCATATTTCAAACAGATGACATGAGGGAGGCATCCATGTAAACATCCTCTGTAACGGGGACAAGTGGGAAAAAGAACCAGAACAAAATGGAGAATGGAATTGTTTTCTAGGAGCCAAGGTCCTCTGGGAAGAGGGGAGAGGCCCAGAAAGGCACAATAGGTGTCCTGCACAAGGAAAAGCGTTTGCATTGCTACCAAATGTGTGAAAGCCCATGCAGATCCACAATCACCTGAAGCCCAGCCCATGAAGTGGTTCCTCAGTGAAGGTTTCCCTTCAGAGCCACATTTCTGTGTGTATAATGGTGCCGTGCCTAAATCTGGGGAAGGAATCTTTGGAGGGGAGGAAGATCATGAGAGTCATGGGATAATTCAGGTTGGAAGGAACCCCAGCACATCCTGAAGTGGTCCAGTTTTAGCCCTGTTTATTACACAGCAGTTTTATGTCTCTTGGGGGTAAGAACAGCAAACAGATCTGATGGGTCAGACCAAACCAAACCAAACCAAACCAAACCAAACCAAACCAAACCAAACCAAACCAAACCAAGCCAAACCGAGCCAAACCCAACCAAGCCAAACCCAACCAAGCCAAACCCAGGAGGACTTTGTGCCTTAGCCATGGATTTTTAACAGCCTTCCCACCCAGCTGAAGGGCCTCTTCCCCCGTGGCAGGTTCTTTACCTCGGAGGACGGTGAGCTTGGCATGGACAGTGACCTCCCCATGAGGGTTCTGAGCAACACATTCGTAAATGTTCTCGTCCCGGGGGGTCCGGAGGGGCTGGATCCTCAAAACAGCACCTGCACTTTCATCAAATTCAATGGTCTGGGGGATAGAGGCAAAGAGACACACAGGTGAGAAGTGTCCTCGGGTTGCTGCTTCTGCACAGACACCAGAGACAGGCACACACCCACTGCAAACCCTCCAGCAGCTGCCCCTCAGCCCCTACACGTCTCCAGGTGACAGAGCTGCCCCAGGCACACCCTGCCCGTGACCACTGAGCCACCAGTGTGCACCCCTGAAAGGACCAGCCACAGTGATGGGTGTCCAGAGCACAGCTGGGGCGAAGGAGGACCAGAGAGACCGAGGGAAAACAAAAGAAAAACGAACCCCAGCCATGCTCCTCCATCTGCAGGGGCAGCTGACACCACAAAGCTCCTCTCAGCACACAGCTGCCTGGCAGGGCTGAGTCCCACAGCAAATTCCACAGGATGACCTCCCAGTCCTTGCTCCTCCGCTCTCGTTTCTATCTAAACAATGCCAATTGCTGGGCTCTGGTTTCCAACAACTGCAATGGTTACTGCAGACTGTCCCGGGATTAAAATGCTGAGCCACGGATGGGTATGAAAGGTACATTTACAGAGCTGAAGTACCACCAGCTTAATTGGGGTTTCTTAGGAAAGCAGGAAGTTGTATTATATCCCAGGAAGGGGAAAAACCCAGCAAAACAAAATAAAAAAAAAAAACTTCAGTAACATAATTGAGCCAAGTTCTCTCTTGCTTTGGAACAAACCCAGCTGTTGAAACGGCCAAGAGCTCGCATTTCACTCCTCCTGCTGTTAAAACTCCTCCCCTTCCAAATTTCCCTTTATTATCAGGTCTGAGAGCGGCCAAAGAGGAGCAGGGGCTGCTTTGTGTCAGTCTCTCTCCTCACACAGACACCAGATTTCAAGGACACCTCTTACCTCGAACCTCTGCGAGTTCACTTTCTTCCCTTTCTTGTTCCAGGTGACCCTTGGCTTTGGGTCTCCAGTGGCTTGGCACACGAAGGAGGCCACCCCTCCTGACACACCAATTTGGTCCACAGGCTTTTTAATGAACACAGGGGGACCTTGAGGAGAAAAAAAGAAATATCACCAGTGGCAGTCACAAACTCTAATAAACACAGTTTGTAATTAACAGTAGCGTTGTTGCTGTTATTCTTAATGATCCCAGTTGAAATTAAACCTCTCGGCCTTTTTCCAGAACAGCCTTTACCTCCATTTTACATACGAAGTAGCTCCAGCAGAAAATTATTAAGGGCCTGATCCTACAAAGAGATTTCAATGTTGCAAAGCCTCTTTTACTCCTGAAAAGTGGACTTTTAAATTGTTTTGTACAGGGGAAATTGCCCTTGCAAAACCCATCTAATGAGCTTCACCAAAAGCTGGTAGAGCTGAAAACACCTCTTAGAAACAGTGAATTGCACTTCCCAGCTCCAAACCACCAAGGAATGGGGGAGACTTACAGGAATGTATCCAGGAAAGGGGAGAAGGTGGGAGAAGGACCATGAAATAGAGGGAGCAGCACTTGGCACACAGAGATCTTGAGGACAGTGGCTTTGGGATGTGAAATCCCCTTGGCTGTGGCACCTCTGCTTTCCCCTGCAAGTCCTCCTGTGGTCCTCCCACGTACATTTACAGACCAGGTGAGCGATCCCTCCGAACAGGACACAACCCACAGAGCAGAGCTGGGATCCACCACAGCCACCCAGCTGTAAAAAGCCAAGAGCACACTGAGCCATGCTCCATCAACATCCCCACCAACACCCCACTGCCCTCAGAGCCCCTCTGCAGGGATGGCAGGAGCCTGGGATGGGCTCTGGGACCAAGGGAAGCTGAGCCCATCCCCTGGGAATCCTCCTTCCGTGCTCCAACCTGCCTTCCCTCGCACGCTTTCCTCTCATCTAGTTAGGTTCAAAATTTATTGAAATATTGAAATCGCAAGGCCACAGCTGTGTTCAAATAAAATCACTCAGATCATAAAGTTGCCGTCTGTTTTCTTGAGCAAAGCAGAGCACGTGACTCTGAAATGTGTGTACTTATCCGTTCATACTCCAGAGTCTATAAAATAAGATGCAAACAGCCTCCCACAGGGCTCGACAGGAGGGCAAATGGCAGCTGGGGAGAACTCTCCAGGGTCTTTTAGGGGTCGAAAGACAAAAGGAACCCTTCCCTGCCCGGCGTGGCCAGCAGTATATAAATAAAAGGCACTGAGCAAGCTCATGTGATGCAATCAAGCATTTGTTTCCATGCTGGAGGTAAATACAATTTGCTGGAGCTGTTTACGTCCCACCGAATGCTGTGTGTACAAAGCACCGCATTTATAAATATCCAAATCTATATTTAGAGGTCAGAGTCTTCTTTGCAATGTTACAGCTAAAGGTTATCAAGCAAGTCCCGCTGGAGGAACTGGCACTGGGGGATCTGTCTTCCATCTGAGAAAGGTAAAACCCAAACTTTGCTCCAGGCTAAAATATAAATGCTCACTCTGCCCCTGACTTCCTTCCTCCCCTCACCTCCGCTCGATATCTGAAGAGTTTGCAGAAGTCAATTCTGAAGGTACAGCTAAAAACATCCAGGGCTTTTAAGAACACTTTATTGATGCAAGTTCATTTCCTAAAATAAAAGCCCCTAATAAACCTTAATGTCACGTATACATTTAAATGGGTGCAGGCTGCATGATGAGAGCTCAGCCGAGGAGAAAAACAAGGTTCTATTTCTGTCCTGAGCAAAGGGATGGTGCTCCAAAAAGCCCTGAATTTGGAGTCATGGCTCAGCATCCCTTTCTGGGGTCCAGTGTGGCATGTGTGGGGTGATGGGGAGCTGAGCTGTCTGTGCCTGGGGCTTTTCCTGCCATTCCCAGCTGCCTCCAAGGGACTCGCCCTTAGACACAAGGAGCCAAACAAGAATCCCCGCCACCCAACCTATTCGACTGTGCTACTCACTTGGAAAATGGGTGAGACTCAGAGCTAAGCTGTTGATTTGAAAATTGCCCAAGACTCTGAGCTGTGCATTTGATTCCTCCCCACCTTGTGCTCTCCACCTCTGCACCCCCAGTCACTGCAGCTCTTGTCTCCAGCCCACGCTGAGCACGGAGCAGCCCTCTGCCCTTGGGAAGGAGAGGCAGTGCCACCACAGGAGCTGTGACCCAGGGAGCTGTGACCCATGGTGGTGGTGACCCAGGGCTCTGTCACCCATGGTTCTGTCACCCAGGGCTCTGTGACCCAGGGCTCTGTGACCCAGGGAGCTGTGACCTAGGGAGCTGTGACCCAGGGAGCTCTGACCCATGGTGGTGGTGACTCAGGGCTCTGTCACCCAGGGTTCTATCACCCATGGTTCTGTCCCCCAGGGCTCTGTGACCCATGGTTCTGTGACCCATGGTTCTGTCACCCATGGTTCTGTCACCCAAGGCTCTGTGACNTGTCACCCAGGGCTCTGTGACCCATGGTTCTGTGACCCATGGTTCTGTCACCCATGGTTCTGTCACCCAGGGCTCTGTGACCCAGGGCTCTGTGACCCAGGGAGCTGTGACCTAGGGAGCTGTGACCCAGGGAGCTCTGACCCATGGTGGTGGTGACTCAGGGCTCTGTCACCCAGGGTTCTATCACCCATGGTTCTGTCACCCAGGGCTCTGTGACCCAGGGCTCTGTGACCCAGGGAGCTGTGACCTAGGGAGCTGTGACCCAGGGAGCTCTGACCCATGGTGGTGGTGACTCAGGGCTCTGTCACCCAGGGTTCTATCACCCATGGTTCTGTCACCCAGGGCTCTGTGACCCAAAGCCAGAGCCAGTCCCCCTGGGGAGCAGCCTCAGCTGTGCCCAGCTCTGCCAACAGGGACGAGGTGCCATGTGAAACCCTCTCAGCCCACTCAAAGGGCCTGAGGTGTTTCCCCTCATCTGCCAAGATTGCGGGACCACGGCTTTAAATATATAAATAAAAATCAAAGAAACACATTTTGCAGACAACAAACTGACAGTCCAGGGGATTTTATATCACTTCACCACCTTCCCTCACAGATAGCTTAGAACAAGTCAGGGTTGAAAAGCCTGAGTCTGAGTTCCATCAGTCCAGTGGTCACAGTGATAATTTCTTCCCCCTTTCTCTGCTTGCAAAGTAGAAAAGCCCTTTTTTTTTTTTTTTTTGGTGCAGCCTCAAAATAGGAATGGAAAAATCTGGAGCTTAAAAGAATTTTCCTACTACAAGAGGCTTCCTGCGGGGTCTGGGTCTCCAGAGGGAAGGTTGAAAAGACCGGATGGCTGCTGTGTACCTGTGATCCTGCTCCACAGCTTAATGGAAAGCCATCAAGTCAAACCCAAGCTTTCACTCCTGCCCACTGCCCACGCACTTCCCAAAAGCAACAAGAGACTGGAGAGCTGCCATGGACTGCAGGGAACAGAGAGAGATCTCTCTTGCATCCATGGGCACACAGGGAACAGAGAGAGATCCCTCCTGCATCCCCTGCTCCATGGGCACAGGGAACAGAGAGAGATCCCTCCTGCACCCATGGGCACACAGAGAACAGAGAGAGATCTCTCCTGCACTCATGGGCACACAGGGAACAGAGAGAGATCCCTCCTGCTCCATGGGCACAGGGAACAGAGAGAGATCCTCCTGCATCCCCTGCTCTGCAGCTCCATGGGCACATGTGTGTCTGGCCCCTGGCTGCTCTGGCCACCCCGAGCCCTCCTTGCCCTCCCATCCCCACCCACAGATCAGCTCCCGTGGGGTTCCCTTCCCAAATCCCAGCCTGGGATGTGGGGCACAGGTGCTGCTGGGATTTTGGGATTCAAATGCAGACTTTGGGGAAGGGCTGCCAGGTGAGGAGGGTGGGGGTCTCCTCCTCATCCCCCAGCCCACGGGTGAGGGCTGCACACCCAGGCAGCTCCTCACCAAACATAAAGACACTGCTGCCTCCTCTCTCCTCTCCTCCTTCCCTCTTCCACATGACACCAAAGGAGCAAAAGCTCTTCCAACAGTGGTGTAGAAACCACCCAACATCTCCCTGCTGAGGATGGCACAACAAGCCCAGAGCTTTGCAGCAGGGAAGCTGGAGAGATGCAGGAGTGGGAGAAGGAGGGGACACCTCAGCCTTTAAAGGCAGTGTCCCTGGGGAAGGGCTGCCAGGGTGGATAGGCGGTGATGGACGAGCAGCGAGGGAGACAGCCCGGCCACCATATGCCTGTCTGAAACATCAACAGCCAGAGACAGCGAGAGGGATGGAGAACCCAGAGGTGCTCTGAGGGGTGGGAGAGAGGCAGGAGAACAAATGGGCTTCACATATCTGAGCTGACAGTTGATGGGAGCGGGGGGAGAAGGAGGAAGAGCCAGTTATGGACGTGCACCACGGCCCTGCCCTGGCCTGGATGGAGCGAGCTGTGGCACCGTGGGTGGTTATGGAGGGAGCAGGAGGCTGGGGAGGAATTGAGGCTTCTTGACACAGCACCCTGGAACTGCTGCTCTCTGCTGAGCTCCGCCTGCCAGCTTTGAGGTGCTCTGAAGCAGAAAGCTTCATCGACACAGATGGGGACATGTCCCCTTCCCCTCACTCTCCTTAGCCTGGCCCCACAGGTGTCAAGGGACAGGCTGGAGGATGGTCCTTGGCCATCAGTGGGTCCCAGGCTGTCCCTGAGGGAGCTGCAGAGGCGCCTCTGCATCCTCCTGACCCCCATTCCAGAGAATCCTCCTGAGCCCCATTCCAGAGAATCCTTCTGAGCCCCATTCCAGCTCTCCCCCCTCACCTCCAGCCCCACAGCAGGGACCTGGTGCTGACTGCAGGTGACAAACCTCACCTGTGTGCTTCACACTCCCGTCCCCTTCTGCCCCCTGCTCCTGCCACCCCCAGGAAAGCACCCCAACAAGGGGCTGCCATAAAGACAAACCCACTTGTTTTCCATCCGGCCTCAGAGCAGCAGGAGCCCGCCTGAAAGAGCCCCTCGCCCACGGCGGCAGCAATCCACGGAGACAAAAGAAAGGCAGCCACAAAACATGTATTTCTGACGGGTGTTTTTCCCATTTTTGGAGCCCCGGTGCCCGCTCTGTGGAAGCCCACGCGCCCGTCCCGCCGACCCACACAAAGCTCCAGCTCCTGCCTGGCTGGTGACTAACCCTCATTATCCCACCCGGGAAGGAGCAGGCTCTGCACTGGCCCCCAGAGTGCCACAGGAGCTGAAGCTGCAGCAGGGGCACAGCAGGAAGGCCATTTTCCTGCTGCTTGATGGAGCCTCCCTGCTCACCAGCGCGGCCGTCCTTCCGCTCATCGCTCCCGTCCGACCTTCAACAAACGGCCCCGTGCTGCCGAGCCCCACATTCCCCACGGAGCTGCCCACTTTGGACACGGACTTGGGCTGGGCTAGCGTGTCCACGCCACGGGAGGGGCAGGGACAACTTTGATCCTCGCTCAGAAACATTGAGCAGAAGGAAATCCCCCTTTCTGCGCACGCATCTCCACCTTTGAGAAGCAAGGTAAAAGATGACACCACGAAGCCACTCGTGGGTAACGCCGTTCTCCTTTTAGTTGCACAACCCAGCGCGCCCTGCCAGGCTCCAGCTCGCTGCCATAATTGGGATTTCAGCTCTCTGGCTCTGGTGCAGACTCGGCTGACCTTGGGCGCTCGCCCTCGGCGCGGCTCCGGCGGCGGGGAGGTGCCAGCCCTCATCTCTCACACCTGCCCGCCTGTCCCGCTGCAGACAGCACACGCAGCTCGGAGCAGGGCACGGTCTGGGACACGGAGCTGCTCGACACTCAGCACCCCGGGTGGCAGCCAGCACAGCTGCAGCCTCGGAAGGCTGAGAGCAAAACAAAACAGCCGCAAGAAAACCTCGCGGGAGAGAGCTCGGTGACCTTCCCCAAGAGGTGCTTCTCCGGGGAAGAGGATAAGAATTGAAAGCTAGACAAAAGCTTTTGGAATTTCCCAATAACCAAGTCGTGTCAGCTGGAAGGAGACGTCTCTCTGCCTGTTATTTCTCACCTCCTGCTGATTTCCAGAGCAATCGGGAAGGAATCTGGTGGCCTTCCCACTGCTGTGCATGGGATTAAAGCCCTTCTTCCCCTCCTCTTTTTTCTCACTCCTCCCTTCCGATTCTGGGCTGGAGCTCTCTGCTGGTCTAGTTTTACACCCAGGTCCCTGGGTCTGCCTGCACAGGGAGATCCACGCCCTGAACTGGAGGATGGGGATGGGAGCAGCCAGAGGAGCAGCTCTGTCACCCCAGGGGACAGGCAGAGCAGAAGGTGGGAAGGATGGGAGAATCAGTGGGGATGAGAAGACACCAGCAGGGAAAATGTCCCATAGTGGGATTCCTGGGGCTGACGTGTGCTGGGCCAGGAGCTGGACTTTGATGATCCTCGTGGGCCCCTTCCAAGTCAGGACATTCCACGATGCAGCGCAAGAGAACTGGAGCAAACTGGAGAGGAGGGAGGTGTTCAGAGCCAGAGCAAGGAAGTAAAGATTAGATGGAGGAGACAAACCACAGAGCAGATGAAAACAGGAGAGAGCAGCCAAATTTGAGACAGATGGAGAGTGGGGAGCAAGGATGTGCTGTTTGGAATGGGTCCGTGTTAGGGAGCGGGGGAGCTGGAGACAGGGGTAGAGGCAAGGAAGAGAGCTCCAGAATTTACTTTAATTTTTCTTCAGGACAAGTGAGAAAGCTGCAGACTGAGAGAAGGACTGTGGAGGAGTCTCGATGGGGACACTCCACAAGATTGAGGACACCCCTTGGAGAGGTGCTGCAGAGACTCCCGACCCCGTGAAAATCCAGGGTTTTACTGACAGATTTTGCACTTTTTCTTTCTGAGGGCTGTTTCTCAGTGCCTCACAAAGAAAATTAAAATGAGGGTTTTCTGACAGAACAAACAAACAGGGAGTGAATTATATTCCATTTCCCCGTCAATAACTTCTCCCCAACCCAGTCGTCTTATCATCATAAAAAGTCCATTAAGCAGTAATTGGGGAGGCAGGAGAAGGCAGGGCTGGTCGGGGGAACAGGAGCACGCTCGCTCCCCAACTGGCCTTTTCTGGGAAGGCAGACAGGATAATTATAGGCTTCAGATGGAGACTTCCTCTTACTGTCAGCAGCTCTTGGCTCCCTTCAGGGAGACGGGACTGGCAAGGTTGGGCAGAGGAGGGTAAAAAAAGATCGAGGATGTTTTTTTAGAAGTGAAGTACTTCCACCTGGCTATTCCCCTGCTGCTGAGCCACCGAAGCCCCCACCTGACTCAGAAAAGCTGGGCTACCACAGGATGCAGCCTGCTCCCCCCTGCTCCATGGGCAATGTCACTTGGAGGATTGCTCCCTCTCCTTTCCTGCACGGCCCCAGAGGAGGAAGGACAGCAGAGAAGGATGGCACCAGCACGGCAGTTAACACACGCACAAAGTGGGTGAGGAAGGTGAAGAATTCCTTTTTTACACCTTTGCTACACTGGATGTCCAACAACCCCAACCCCCTGTGCCAGCTGCCCCCTCTCCCCTTGGTGGGGATGAGGCAGCAGAGCCTTCCCAGCCAGCACAAGCCACGCTGTTCCCACCATGAGGATGGCAATTTGGGGATCTGGCACATCCTACAGCCTCCAGGCTCCTCTTTGCAGTGCACTGGGATCCAGAGCCTTTGGAAGGGAGGTACGAGCCTGCAGCACTGAGGCGGGAGGAGACTGAGGCTACCAAAAATCTGTTCCCAGTTCTGACATCCAAGGTGAGAAAAACCACGTTATCCTGCCTGCTGGAGGGGAAGCATAATCCTTCCTTCTGGTCTATTTAAACTGCTGGTTTTCAGGGACGGGGCCGTTCCTTATCACATGGGAGCAGCAGCTGGGATGAAGTCATCCCGTTCTGACAGGACTCCTCCAGGCTACCATTGCACATCCCTATGCATGGAAAGGATCCACCTCTCTCCGTGGCAAAAAGGATGAGTCCCAGCTCCCAGCGAGCCCAGGAAAACATTCTTCCAGCTGTGTCTTAGGCAGAGGGACAGGGCGGGTGCAGCGACACACACACTGTGGGACAAGTGGGACACAGGACAGGACAGGGAGAGCTGTGGCCACTGCACAGAGATCCTCAGCTCCCCCACCTCGCTCCCCTCGCCCATCCCCACGGGCACCACCCCCAGGTGCCCCAGCTGCTGCTCTCTGCTCCCACCCTCTCCTGGCACCTTCCAACCCGAGGAGTAACCCGCTGGGAATGCAGCTGGACCTGTGGCCAGGATCCTGCTTCGCCTTCTGGCACTGCAAGGAGAAAGTTGCTGCTTGTGAGCAGCGGGAGCTGGGGGAGACGAGCACGGCTGTAATGGGGGATGGCAGCCCAGGGTCAGCCAGGAGGCTCCAGCAGGAGCACAGCAACGTGGCCAGCCAGGACCCCGGGGGTACACGAGTGCTTTCCATCAGCGTCTCATCCCACATCTGCCCACAAGTCCCATAACAAGGCATAACAACCCAGAGCAGAGCCACAGACCCAAGGAGCTGTCCTGGCAACTTAATGAGGGCCCCTTGTCCATCAATGACAGCAATCCCAGGTTGTTTGCAAGCAGAAGCTTGAGGCAGGGGGCTCTTCCTGCCCTTGCCATATCGCTACGACAGCTTCTCCTCCGGCCGTGTCATCCACACTGGCATCCTGGAGCAGCCTGATTCCCCACCTACCTAGAGAAGAGCCAGCTAAAAAGGATTTGGCTCCTTGCTCAACTTCCACTGCTCTGTTTGAGTCACTAAAGAACCAGAGTCCACAGGGGATACCAGAACATCAAAAAACATTTCCTATGGGACGAGCCTGCAAGAAGCAAAAGCTTAACGAGCCCAGATGCAGCTCCCAGGGGGCAATGCCATCTCAATCCAGCCCAGCCGTGGTCCTGCGCCACCGCAAAGTGACAGCACAGTCAGCAGCAAGGGGGGAAAGCAAACTGCTACAAGCTCCTGCAGCTCGTCGTCCTGCCGAGGAAGCCCCAGGGCTGTGAGCAGAGAGATCAGCTCCACTCCCCAGCCAGGGGCAGCCCAGAGAGCCCTGCACAGTGCAAACACACAGGGAAATCCTGCCCTGCATCGCCAGCTGGGCACAGGCTGCAGTGCCCCTGATCTGCCCGCTCACACGGGCACCGAGGGATCTGCTGGGGGGATGAAAGGCACACCAGGCAAATAAAATATGTCTGATGAGCTCTGCTCTCTTGCTCTGAAAAGAAAAGCTGTTTCTGCCCTTCAGGCAAGAGAAGAAGGCTCTTGGTCTGCAGGAACAGGGTGAGATGCAGTTCCCAGAGCCCAGATTCGGGGTGTTTTCAAAAGATCCTTACACCATTCCTACCCGACCTCTGGTGAGAGACTTCAGCCCACATTTTCCATGGAACAAAAGGAGATTCTGGATATACAAGCCTGAAACACTTGGGTCTAAACAGTGCATTATGAGCCTGCACTGCTTATTGAAACTGGGACGATGAGGGAGCTCGAGATGGGAGAGCTCCAAAAGGAGAAACCAAGACCTCAATAAAGCCACGACTAATGGACGAGCACAACCTCTAAGAGCGATGAACTTTGACTCTTACCACACGAGTCATTGCAATTTCTGTCTCTGAACCACCCTACTCATAATTCAGGTTTGTAGAGGGAACATCAACACAAAAAGCCAGTGCGAGATGTGAACGAGAGAGAAATGGAAACGTGAAAAAGCAGCAGCGACGCCTTAAATTCTTCTATCAAAGCAACCGAGGAAGGAGTAGGACAGTTCCTGTTCATGTTTGACACCTGTCAAGGGATGGCTTCTCACCAGGAGGCTGTCCTGCAGCCCTTCCAGGCACCAGGAAGAAGATCCCTCTCCCTTTCATTGCCTCAAGTGGCAGCTACTGGAATTAATCACAATTAGCAGATCTTAGGAGAAAAGGGGCGTATCATAGTGCTCACGCAGGGAAAAAAAACCCCTCAAAATCAAGCAGATCCTCCCCGAACAGACAGACAAAGGAAAATGAGAGCTGGAGGATCTTCTTGGCTCCCCGGGACATCACTGGAGCCAGTCTCAAGGTGATCTTTAAGAGCTGAACTGAAAAACAACCTTACACCATCTTTTCAGAAATTCATCCAAACAAATCAAAGTCCAGGCTAAAGATCTGTAAGTGTCGGCACTCCTAGCAGCATGCTCAGACTAATTTATGAATAAATCCATGGATTCCAACGGAGGTGAGGGAGGATGAGGACACAGTCAAATAAATTTGACTTTATTAATTAAAAAAACCACCAAGTTNTTGTGCACTCCAAGCTTGCTTTCTCATCCCCCAAAATAAACAGGACTTTTTTTTTTATATATATATATATTTTTTTTTTTTAATTTTTTTTTTTTCCCTTCTTTAAAGCTTTGCTTTCCCTCTCGGCCTCAAAAGGAAGCAGAGCTGACTCTGTGCGCTGCAGATGAAACGAGCGGCGCCGGTTTGCACCGCGCTCGCGCCGAGCGTTTCATGTCTGCAACCACCAGGACGGGACACGCCGAAAGCAGGTCAGCCCAGAGTCCTCCCCCCCCCTTGTCAACGCCTGCCATCGTTCATCCCAATATCCCCTCTCGAAGCCAAAGCAGCAGGCAGCCCCAGTGCATTTGTACGGCTCGCTCCCGGCACTCCTGCGTCGCTGCCACGGCTCTGGCTGTCCCCAGGGCCAGACCAGGCTGGGCAGAGCAGAACCCGGGGAGCTCTGACCAAAAGTGGGGCTGCTCACCCCGGACAGCAGCCCGGGGAGAGGAGTCCTTGCTCCAAAGAGCAAATCGAGGCGAGTAAAAGGAGGGTTGGGAAGGTGCAGGCACAGAGGGAGGATGCTCCCGGCGCCCTGGCCTGCAGCCCGTAGGCTGGCTACCTCCTTGCACACAGCAGATGGTGTAAAACGTGACTATTTTCATGAACTTTAACAATCCCCCAAAAATTAAAGGCAGCTGCAGCGCACAGAACATCACAGCTTCCTAAGGNGGGGGGGAGCTATGCTCATTAATTATGCAGAAAATGCAAAACTATCATCCTCTGAATGAGTTTAAAATAAGGAGAAACCCTTTCAGAATGGGGAGAAATTACTCCCCAAGGCAGCTGAAATTTCTCTTGCAACTTCAAAGGACAATAAATTATTCAAATCACTCGCGCCACTCGCACGCTCTCTCACTCTCTCCCCTTCTCAATTTTATGCTCCTGAGTCAATTAAAGATTTGGAGGACTCGGAGAAACTTTGTAGAATGCTAAACCAGTTGCAGCTCCTTCTATTTATTTATTATATATATATATTTTTTTAAAAATTTTTTTTTTTCCTTCTTTAAAGCTTTGCTTTCCCTCTCGGCCTCAAAAGGAAGCAGAGCTGACTCTGTGCGCTGCAGATGAAACGAGCGGCGCCGGTTTGCACCGCGC
>VWZN01010103.1:181631-204802 GCA_013396955.1 Regulus satrapa | reverse complement strand
CCCGCCGAACGCAGTTCAGCCCAGAGTCCTCCCCCCCCCTTGTCAACGCCTGCCATCGTTCATCCCAATATCCCCTCTCGAAGCCAAAGCAGCAGGCAGCCCCAGTGCATTTGTACGGCTCGCTCCCGGCACTCCTGCGTCGCTGCCACGGCTCTGGCTGTCCCCAGGACCAGACCAGGCTGGGCAGAGCAGAACCCGGGGAGCTCTGACCAAAAGTGGGGCTGCTCACCCCGGACAGCAGCCCGGGGAGAGGAGTCCTTGCTCCAAAGAGCAAATCGAGGCGAGTAAAAGGAGGGTTGGGAAGGTGCAGGCACAGAGGGAGGATGCTCCCGGCGCCCTGGCCTGCAGCCCGTAGGCTGGCTACCTCCTTGCACACAGCAGATGGTGTAAAACGTGACTATTTTCATGAACTTTAACAATCCCCCAAAAATTAAAGGCAGCTGCAGCGCACAGAACATCACAGCTTCCTAAGGTGGGAACTGGGACCAATTATGTTGCAAGAGAACATCCTTGACTGGAGGGGAAGAGTGGCACAGAGTAAATAAAACTGTTCTTGGGAGATCGTGTCTCACAGGCCAGCTCGAGCCCAGATTCCATCCCACGCATGGAGGAATGACATTCCTCTGGTCGGGCGTCCTTGAAAAACACTCTGCTTGCCTTCTAAGAATAATATTGGGCTTGCCAGGCCGCAGAAAGGAGGAATCCCTGACGGATCCCCTCCAGTGACCCAGGAGATTCGTACTGAGTTGGTCTGGAAAAGACACAAGCACAGACAGAAGAAAAGCAGATGTGACCCAGGGCTGGGAGAGACCCTGGAAAGATCCCATCCTTCCTGTTGGTGTGAAAAGGACAGCCAAGGGGAAGAGCCATACACAAGGAAGTCTTGGCTTCTTGGCAAAACCTGACACAGAGGAACAGCCCCAGTTTTGGCATCCAGGTAACGAAGACAGACATTTCCTCCATCCCAATCCTCTGCAGGTGACATTTTCACACAAGCCACTTGTTTACACAACAAACAGATGCTCTTTTCCCCTAACTTAACCATCTAATGAAGCTGAGCAGAAAGAGCCTCTGGCTGGGAAAAGATTCCCTCACCAGGAGACACCCGTGGCTGGGTCCCAAACACCGTGGCTGCTGCTGTCCCCAGGTGCTCCTCAGCAGAGATTAATCTAACGAGCATTCCCAGCGTGGGGCACAGCTGAGGCCTGGCAAGTGACAGCCCCCCCTGCCCCCAAGGAAGCTCTCTCAACAGATGATTTATTTCCTCTCCGGGTCCTACAGAAGACACGAAACTTTCCAATTTGAGTTATCTTTTAAAAAAAAAAGAAAAAAAAACCTAAAAAAGAAAAGGGATACATCACTTGATCCAGTCAGGCAAGGTTTAATTTAATCAGGCACTTAAACAAGGTGACACAGAAGCTTAATTCAGTGTCCTTGAGAGAGACAACAACCAGTCCAGAAGCCTCAGCAAGATCGCAGCTGGCAGACGGAGAAGGCAGAGAAGGAAAGGGCAGTGCAGCAACAAGGACAGGGGGTGTCCCCTGCCTACAAAGGCAACTGGTGCACCAGGGACAGAGCAGCAGGTGGATCTGGGCAGGGAAGCAGTGATCTCTGACTGCACTCACTGCAGGGACAATGTGCAACTCCAAGTGAAAACTCCACCGTGCTCCAACCCACCACTAAACCTCCTCTACGCTCCCACCTTAGATTCATAAATTCTGCTCCCCTTCCAGCCCAAACACCAAGGGGGAAAAGCCTTTCTGCAGCATCTCCCTGGCTCCTCAGCCCCTGCAGGCTCCCTGTCCTTTTGGGGGTCCACAAGCAGTCGGGGTCTGTGCCCCAAACTGTGTCTCAGCCTCCCCACCCTGCGACTCCTTCCCTCTCTCTCAGGGCAGCGCCGCTGCCTTGTCCCACATCCACCTCAACCACTTAAAACTGGAGCAGCTTTCCCCCACCATGGAGAGATTTCCTTCCCACTGATGTCGACTTAACCTGTCTATCAAGTCCTAAGATGGAGCCTCCTTGATTTTCACGCCCATCTTACCTGACAACCGCTGTCTTGGCCAACAGCAGATCAAAGCCTGGACCTCCAGAGCTAAAAGCTGCCAGCTGTGCAGCAGGGGCTAATCCTGTCGGGGTGGAGTTCAGGAGAGGAGGCAGATGCACCTGCAAGTGGTTGGCATCTGGATCTCAGAGAGCCAAGCCGTGCTGCCAACCACCAGCTCCTGCCCCTGGTGGCACGGAGCACGCACCTGCCATGCCACACACCTTGAACGAGGCACCAGCTCCCCGAAACACAGCCTGAAGGTGGGCCTGGAGGAGCTCCACTCCCACCCCATCACACGCTTTCCATCACCTCTGTGAATCCCACATGGTGCAAACCTGGCTGCTGTCTCTGCTGGCCCCAGGGNCCCCCCCCCCCCCCCACACGTACCTCCCATGAATTACTGTGTTCTGCAAATTAATGATGGAGCACGGGCAATTAAAAGGGAAGAAAGCCAGGGTAATGCATCATAAAAGGGGCTTTATTCTTTTATTTTGTCAATTGCAATTTAGATTTAATTATTTATGGTAATACTTCAGAGTGTACTAGTAAGGGTTCTATACCGTGATTTATAAAAGGAAGGAAATGTAAGTAATAAGTAATGTTCCCTGCCCTTAAATCTTTGCTGGGGTGGAGAGAGCCACGCACCAGCCTTCTGTGTATGCAAAGTGCCAATTAGCAAAGTGCTATTGTAAAACACAAAGGTTTAATCAATGAGAAAAATCCACTTGAAAACAGCGAGCGTGCTGATTCCAGTCAGAAAAACGGCCGCGTTTCCATGCAGTAAATGGCTTTTTATGTGCGGCTGAGGAGCACTTGGAGCGGGCTCGTTGCTCCTTGGGGTGGCAGAGGAGGGATCTGACCACTGCCCTCGGCCAAAAGCAGCCGGGCAGGAGCAGCTCCTGCCCACGAGGAGCACACCCAGAACGAGGTGTGGGAGGGTGCTCACCACAGAGGCTTTCGTGGCTCAGGTTGGGTGCCTGGGAAGGAAACAGCAGGGCTTGGTGCCGTGCCCCATTGGTGCGTCAGCAATTTGGGAGCTGTTCCTCATCTCCAGCCCTCCTCTGTCTCTGCTGCCTGGTTTCCTCTCAGCTCCAAGGCTGGGCAGCTCCTGGGGAGGCCTCCCCGAAATTCCCGCAGTGGTGTCAATTCATGGTACTCACACAAACAGCAGAATGCTTAAGGAAAGGATAACACTTTCCATTTCATGACATCACTGAATAGAATCATGGAATTATTAATTCCCAGTTCCATGGCTGCCTTTGGCCATATGGAAGAAACAAAGAAAACGTCCATGTGCAACCAAAGAAAAAGAGAAAGAACGTGTCTGTGTCACACCTTTCAATTATTGTTCTCTTCAGCTTCCCAAGGAGGAACAGCAGGCACAAAGTAGTGTGGTGCTTTGGGTTTTTAATTTAAATGGCAGTTTCCTTTAAATAGACTGCTCCTGCCACAGAAAGATTTAAATCACTGACTGAGATCAATTAGCCTCGGAAAGAAGGGAAGTATTTTAATGGTCCTTTGATTGCAGAGGCCACAGCTCCTCCAGAGCTGCACTGGGAGAGGAGGCAAGTCCCAGCTCAGCCCAGGCTCTGCTGCTCCCTGCGAAGCTGGGAGGGTGATGCCCTCCAAGAGCCAGAATCCCAGGGGTTTCCCAAATTCCCGTGACAGGAGGGGCCCCAGCACCGTGTGCCCGGGGGCTGCAGGGCCTGGGGGGAATTGGGGCAGGAAATGGGGTCAGCGCCGTGGCCAGCGCCGGCCCAGTGGAAGCTGGCCAAGGGATTACGGGAATGTGACAGAGCCCAGGGCCATCTGATGGCAGAGGACATTGTCAGAGCAGTGACAGCTCCTCGCACAGGCTCTGCAGCTGTGGCAGACAAAGCTGCTCGCTGTTTGCAAGGCTCAGTGGGGAGCAGCTCGGGTGCTGCTGGCTGGAATGGGATCTCCCGGGGCTCAGGAGCCCCTCCAAAGGCAGGAACGATCAACTGGCTGCCCAGCCACCCTCACCAGGCAGAGAGAACAGCTCCAGAGCCACTCAGACAGCTGGAACAGGGAGCATCCCCAAGGGCACAGGGCAGGGAGGTGCTGGCATGCTCCACAGGTCAAGAGCAGAGACAACACCTGGCCCAACATCTGCACGGCAAGCAGGCAAGAGCAGCCCCGTCCCAGCAACCTGCAAAGCTCCTGCACGGACATCTGTGAGCAGCCAGAGGGAAAAAAGCACAAACCCTCACAGCTCAGGATCCAAGGACACTGCAGAAGAGAGAAACCTGGCTGCCAGCAGCAAGGTGTCTGCAGAGCAGCGAGAGATTTCAGCAGGGCCCTGGCCACACACACTCTGTGTCTGACCAGCACCAAGCCTT
Source organism: Regulus satrapa (assembly GCA_013396955.1). Classification (NCBI taxonomy): domain Eukaryota; kingdom Metazoa; phylum Chordata; class Aves; order Passeriformes; family Regulidae; genus Regulus; species Regulus satrapa. The sequence goes on along the minus strand of VWZN01010103.1, from coordinate 200,395 downwards.
CCTGAGGGCACATCTCCCCCAAAAGGGCAGCACGTGGCATCTCCCAGCTCTGCTGGAACCTCTGAGCAAACCTCACCAAGGATGAGGGACAGAGAAGATGTTTGCTCCCTTCCCAGGCCAATGCAAGTCCCAGGAGAAGTGAGGTGAGGCAGCCACGGTTTGGAGAAGCCTTGATTCTGCCCTGCCCGTTCCCAGCAATGAGCACACAAGGCCTGGCTGCACGCTCAAAATTCAAATGGACCCCAATTTTCACAGGCACGCTGTGGGTGTCACTGGGGATGAATCGGGGCTCTGCTTACACAGAGAGGCTGTAGAGCTGCAGAGCACCTGAACTCTCCATCCACGCCCGCAGAGCTGCAGTTTGCTCTGCAAACTGAGGGATTTTGCCAGGTGCTGTGACAGGAAACCCGTGGCAAGAACAAGACCTCGGAGCCCTGGCTGCAGATTTGCACTGATTCCCCACTCCTGACTCCACAGCACAAAAAGAAGATCCCAGTGCCCACTTTCACAAGCCAGCAAAGCCACCCTGAGCCCATAGAGCAGCACCCACCGACCCTGGGTGCTCAAAAAGACCCTGCAAAGGCTTCAACACCAAAGTGGGGCCCTGGATAAATCCTGAAATTCAGCAAATTGAGGCAAAAGGCTGGTGGCAGTGCCCTGCCAGACTCTGCACTGCTGCTGCCCCTCGAGGAGCTGGGGTCTGTCTCTCTGGACACCAGCCTGAGGTGCAGACTGAGCCCCAGCCAACACCTCACCCTGCCCTGAACTTCTTGGAGCCCAGCTCAAGACTTCCCAGGCTTATGAAACGAGGGAGAAGAAAAGAAAACATTATCTTTCTGCCCATGAGCGTTTCTCCCTGCAAAGAGGGATTAAGCATGAACCCGGAAAAACTCAGGAGAGAGGCGAGGGCAAATGCATCCCCACTCGCCTGCTGCGGAGAGGACGGAAAGCACCGTTCCAAAAACATCTCCCAGCAACAAAAGGTCGGTTCCATTCCATCCCCGGCGTCACCGTAATAACCCCGATAACGAAGCGATTACGTGCAAAGCTGTCGAGGGCTGTGCTGACCAGAGCAGCCCTCTCACCAGCTTCAAGCAGCTTTGCTGGGGAGGAGGAAAAAAAAAAAAAGAAAAAAAAAAAAGCCATAATTCAATCAGCTTGGAGAAGTCTGTTCCCCACTGATCCCAAGCGATCAGCCTTCATGTCGAAGGAACATTACATTCAAGTCACTGAAGATTTTCACTTTTTTATTTTTTTTTTTCCCCCTTCCCCTTTTCATTTTTAAAGCAGGAATTGAAAGGCAGCAAAGATAAAAAAACTGTGTTGAACTGGAACTGGTTCACTCAGGGGAAGGAGAAACATAATACTCTTTCTTGAAATGCTGTTTGGAACCCAGCCTCAGAAAGGAACACGACAACAACGGTCACAGTGTCTGACAGATCCTGAAAGGCAGGAGAGGACATGGACATGGACGAGCTCGGGGTGGGAGAAGGTGGGGAAAGGCTCTGGCAAGAGAACCTCCCTTCTCTCCAGCTCTTTGGCAGCCTTGGGGGAAACTCAAATTCCTTACAGCCCCAGCTGCCCTGTGTCCCTCCGAGGTGGGGCTGGGAACAATAGGAAGGCACTGGTGGGATGTTGGAAAATGAAACACTGGATCAAGTACTGAGCTTCAACTCTTCAACGGTGAAAAAAGGGTGAAAGAAGGCAGCAGAGTGACTCACTTTCAGCAAGGCAGTCCATCAGCAGCACGGAGAGGACGTTCACGAGGGAGAGCAGCGAAGACATTCCAGGGCTGGGAAGGATCCTCATCCTCTGCAAAGGCCTTCGGCCCCAGCCGGGAAGGCTCCGGCTCAGCGGGAACTGCAGCGTCTCCCCAGCCTTGTCAGCACCTGCGGAGCACAAAGAGCCCACGTGTGAATCTCTGGAGTCCAACACCCGTGGGGTTCCAGCAGCGACGAGGGGTGAAGGGATCTGACCCCACAGGGACCCTCTGAAAGGGAGACTTTTTTCCAGCAAAGCTGAAACCTCACACATGAAAAACCCAGCGAGGAAGGGAACAAACTCCCCCCCCAAGAGGGCAGGTGAAGGAGGAGATGCCTTGGGTGCGTCCTCTGTTGTCTGCTGAGGATCCGTGTGGTTTGGGGAGGGATCATCCTGCCCGGGCAGGCTGTGATTCCCCCAGCACAGCCCTGACCTCAGCCTGGTGTCACTGGGGGTGTCCCAGAGCCCCTATCACACAGGAAAGCCACACTGGAAAGGCTCCAGCAAGGCTGGGGTGTCTGCAGCTACTCTGCACGTCCCAGAGCCTCTTGGTGCCTCAGTTTCCCCACATGCACCAGAGCAACTGTGCTACACAAAACTGGAAGGGAGAACACCTGGAGCAGGGGGTGCCACGGCTGATCCTGACGGATCGAGCAAACGCAGCCTCCACAGGAGCTGGGAGAGGCTTCCTCCTCCTGACCAGCTCTGCCCTGGACGTGGCAGCACGTGGCAGCAGGACAGAGCCAGCAGAGCAGCGGGGCTGTGGCTGGGGAGATGCAGCTCAGCACCAGCCTCTGCTCCCCCCCTCACCCTGCCAGCACATTTCCATGGAGACAACTCCAGGCTCCCCACGGAGCCCCATCCTGATCCCCGTGCAAAGCTGGAATGGCATGAAGGGCGGCTGTATTCACAGCCAGCCCCGTGTGCCAACGCTGGGAAACGCTGCCCTCGCTCCCAGGGGTGAGGTTTGCCCCAGAAGGGCTGGAAACAGCTGGCACAAGCTCCTGGTAGGGCCGGCAGCTCGGAGGTTTTCCGTCAGGCGGGATAATGGGCCCGAGCTGGGGAAGGATGCTCTCAGATCTGACAGGTTCCTTCCCGCCATCGTTACTCCAATTAGGAATCAAACCCGGGGTTTATCACCTTCTGGAGGAAGGCCAGGTAGGAGATATTGTACAATGATCAAAGGCTTTGAAAGGGCTAAGGGGATGGTGAGGCTGTTGAAGCTTTCTGGCACACATCAGAGTGCGAGGCCGTCGGGACAGGCGGTGTGAAGGGGCATTTTAATCTTTTTCTGTCCCATTAACTCTCCGAGGCTGAACCGCGCAGAATTAAAAGAAAAGCCAGGATAAACAAGAAGTCCCCATATGTACTCAGCCCTAAAGAGCAACTTTTCAGAGAGAAGCTTTGGACTTGCACTTTGAGGATTACAAAGCCTCTGCTGTGTGTGCTCTGAGCTAGCCCAGATCCACTGTGCCTCAGCGCCGGCTCGTGAAAAACCAGCATAAATACTGAAACAAAAAAGAGAGAGAGGGGAAAAAAAAAAAAATCCCAATCCTATCACTGGGAATCTCTTCAAATGTTTGTTCTAGACACACTTAGAGGAACACAGAGAGGCTCCAGCCAGCCCTAGCGTGGGGCTCGCAGGGTTCCAGGGCACAGAACAACACGTTGGGGTTTCTTTTGTTGCTGTCAGGGGCGAGCAGAGAGTGGGAACATCGTGAATAGCTGTGATGGGAACTGTTAATTAAACTGGGGATGTGGCATCCATGCCAGCACAGCAAATGGAGTTTGCAGCTCCCTGGCTCTCCCTTCTTCCTCCTTCAGTCACGCAGCTCCCTGTTCCCACCAGCAAGGCTGGCGGTGGAGAGAGCAAGAATCCACCCGACTATTTTAGGTGCCTACATTAAAATAAAATCCAACAAACCATGCTGGCTCAGCCACCATTTCAGAAACTCTTATTTCTCTCCATCAGAGCGGCAAATCCACCCCCACCAGCGCCAAAAATGCCACCAAACACCTCCTTGAGCCTCGTGTGCTCCCCAAACACGGCACCGACCATCTTCCACGGCTGAGAGCAGCCCAGAGCCTGTGCTGCTCCCTGCAGCACGTCCCCAGAGTCCCCCCCAGCGCGGGGCTGAGGCTGGGAACCGAATGCCAGGGAAATGTGCTGCCTCCCCCTCCAGAGAGAGAGGAGCCTGGCAGCGCCGCTCTCCCCCAGCCAGCACGGCTTTTCCTGCCATATAATGGGCTCGGATGGAGAAGGTCTGGAAAAGGGGATCCAGCAACAGCTCCAAGATTAGAGGAGGAGATGCCAGAGGGTGACACTTCTGCTCCGGTGCTAATGTGCTTCCCGAGCCCTTGACGCAGACAGAAAGTGCTGGCAGAGATATTAGGACATGTCAGCTTCAATCCAGCAACTCATCGCTCAGAGCAGGTACAGCACTGGCTGTGCCCCCCAAACGGGGGTTTCAGGACAGCAGGATGTGCTCCCACTCGCCTCCCTTGTCCCTGGAGGAACAGACCCATCCCTGCCCCGTTCCTGCCCTGCTGGAACCCAGCTGCCACACAACCAGGCTGGGGTCCAGTGGGGACTGTTGTGACGGTGAAAGCTCAGATCCCAAGGGCTCTGTCACCCGTGCTCTCCCCTCCTCAGGGCTTACCTTGCCTGCGCTCTCTGCAGCAGCTTTGCTCACCCCTGCCTGTCTCTGAGCGCCCAGCCAAGCTCCTGGCACCAGCCAAGCCAACATAATGGCATTTTTCCTGGGCTGCTCCACGGACCTGCAAGCCCTCACTAAATTCTCTGGCACAGGACCCCTGCAACACGAGCAAACCACCTAATAGACCTCAATCCTTGCTAAAGAATGCAATTAAGTGAAGCCGTGGCCCCCAGTGGGGTCAGATTTGTGCTAGATACGGTCACATTTCAGGAATAAGATTAATTCTTACAGTAAAAGAGCTCCTGTAAGACATTCATTCTTGTGTGCTGCCTAATCTCCAGCTCTAAGCAAGGCCATGTGTGCAGCTTGTAAGCACTGAGCACGGGGTCTTGGAGAGCATTATTAAAAATAATAAAACTGAGAAGTGCTTGCAGGAAGCAGCTTCCCAAGGCAGCTCCTGCAGCCGGGACCGAGCCAGGGCCGCAGGGGAGCGAGGCACAGGGGGTGAAATGCTCTGAAACACCTACATTTCTTAAGAGCTTAAGTTCCCCTGGGAGTCAAAGGGACTTAACCTAAGCCGATAAGATGCTTTTGAAGATTTTCCCCCCAGCAACTCCCATTTCAGAGGGTGCTGGACACCTAACTCCCTTAAGCTACTTTGGGTATCAAGGGGGGGGGTTTGGCTACCCCAGTCCTCGGTGCTCCAAGAGGGAAATGCTGCTAAAAGCAGCGTGTGCACAGTGACAGGGATGGGGCAGAACCGTGCCTGGATTTTCACAGAAACACAGAATGCTCTGGGCTGCAAGGGGACGACCTGAAAGATCACGTCAGTGACAGGGACACCTTCCTCCAGAGCCCAGTCCAGCCTGGCCATGAACACGCCCAGGGATGGGGAATCCACAGCCTCTCTGGGTAACATTTTGCCATATGTTACTTGTTCTTAGCTTCTATGGAGCTGGTAATTGAAACATTTTGGGGGCATTTGAAAAAAAAAAATTAAAAAAAAATCCAGGAGGGAGGAACCACGCATTCATTTCAGATTCATTACAATATGATGATTTGGAAAAAGGAAAAAATCACAAAAAAAAAAAAAGCACTTGGGCTTCTTTTCTGTTTCACCTGCCTGTGAAAAGGAGAAGGACGATTTAAAAAGAAATTCTCTGCAAAAAAGTTCCACTTGGATCTAGGAGATGATTAAATATCTTCATTTTCAGCAGCTGCTGTGGGAGAATTGCTCCCATTAGACACATCAGTGGAAGCAAACACCTTGCAGGCAGAGGGCTGCACTGAGGGCTCTTCCTTCCAGCAGCACCAGCTCAGTTTGTGCTGCGTATTAACAGAGGTCAGTGGGTCACTTCATTTCCTCCCAGCAACCTCTTTAAAGAGAGAAAGAAAAGCTTTTAGCACAACCACCAGCTCATTTGTCACCTCCCCTGGGGAGGGCAGCGATGAAATTTGAATTCAATACCCCTCAACTGCAGCCTGCTCCTCTCCAACACCCCCGTCCTTGGCAAGCCCAGGGGGCTTGCACAGGGGACAGCCCACCCTGCAGAGCCCTCACCTCACGGAATCACAGCCTGGTTTGGGCTGGAAAGGACCCCGAGGGCTTCTCATTCCATTCCCCCTTGTTGCAGGGGGTCAGGGTACCCAGGGTACCCATCCAACCTGCCCTGGGACACTTCCAGGGATGGGGCAGCCACACTCAGGTTGCTTTAGGGGGCCAAGCTCCACCAGCTGTGCAGATCTCAAAAGATGCCTGATCCCCCCAAAAAAGGTGATGGAACATTAATAAGTCAGTGCCTTCCACCCCAAAGCTGCTGGACTCTGGTTCCTCCTCTGGGCTGGACTGCAGCTCCCCCAGCCACTCCCCGAGGCAGGCCAGGGGTTTGGCAAACACAATTAAGAGCAGGCAGCAGAGATCCTTCAGAGTGAAGCACGGCTGTTTATCTATCACCCAGTTACTTAGATCTTAAAAAAATATTTACAAGAAAGAGGCAGAGTATTATCTTCCATGGGGAAACAAACACAGATGGAGGGAAAAAAAAAAGAGCTTTGATCAGGACTGCCTCGGTCCTATTCACCGCTTTTCATCCCCAGATCTCCAAGTGCTTTAATATGACAGCATTATCCCTTTTTACAATGTGGGAAACCAGAGCAAACTGCACACTAGGACAGCTCGCTGTGTTTGCATGTACACACACATCCACACACACAGCCTCCCTCTCTCTCTCTCTCTTTTATTCATTCCCCTGTGGCATTTCTGATCCTCCCGTGTGCGTGAAGCGCCCAGCACCGTGCCCAACTGGCATGAGGGGCATTTTGGGAGCCAAAATTTTTGGTGTTCCCTCAGGACACCGAGCCGTGTGGGCGTTCCAAGGGCTGCTGCTCCGTGCCCGGGGCTGTGTTGGCACGGCCAGGGTTGAGCTGTGGTCACTGCAGGACGGGAGGGCTGCGGGCTGGGCTTGGGCGGTCAGGAGGAATTAATTTCCCCTGCCACTGCCCCGCAGTGACAGCTGTGACAGGCACTGACGTGTCGGCAGCGTTCAGCAGGTGCAGCCCAGCACGGACAGGGCACAGGGGATCAGCACGAGGAGGAGGAGGAGGAGGAGGAAGCACAGCTCCCCCGGCCTGGCTGCACGCTGCTGAGGGAGCCCATCCACAGCCCAGGGAGGACCCCAAAGGATCCCCTGCTGAAAATCCAGATGGAGGCAACGCTGAAACCACCACAAATGCCAGGAGCGTCCTCCTGGGTGAGTGCAGGGCAGGAGCTGTGGCTTCTCCTTGGCAGGGCAGGGCTCTCCTCCAGCACAGAGGGAAGGATCTGACCCAGAGCAGGCTCCCCATCCCCTTCCCCTCACTCCCACACTAACACAGCCCATCCTCCAGCATTTCCCAGCAAACCATCACAGCCTCACAGCACCAGGAGCTGAATCGCCTTGTGGCTCAGGGTAATACTCCACGTTTCCTTTTCCCTGCCTCTGAGCTTTATTTATTTATTTGGGAAGTCATTCATCATTAGCCCCAGCTTTGCTGCCTGACAGGCTGGAGCTCCTGGGGCCACAGACTGCATCCCGTCCGTCAGCCACATCCTGCAGCACCCCGGCTCAGCCAGGGCAACCAACACCATCTTCTGAGAGAAAGCAATGCTCAAACCACCAGCATCCCCCTCCCAAAGCACCTGCACCCCGAGCCTGGCACCTGGGCCGACGGGTGACGCTGGGGTACTGCACACAGCAGGTGGAAAAAAAAGAGAAAAAAGAGAAAAAAAATCAACAAAGAGCCCAAACCAGCCAGCTGCTTCTGCTGCCCACAGCAATAAAAGTGCAACAGCCTTTCTTTTCTTCATGTCTGGAGTCCAAGCTAAGGAAAGGCCTTGGTCTGAGATCAAACGCAGGTTCAGATCAGCTGCACATTCCTGGGGAGGAAAGGCTGCCTGGCCTCACATCTGTGTGTGTCCAACTCAGAACGTGTGAGAAAACCACTGAACAATGAGGAGCTGGTGCTTTCCTGGCCTGCAGCATGGCACGAAGATGACCTGCACCAGGAAGAGCCCATCCAGATGGCATCAGTCCCTCTGACCAGGCTAATCCCTCCAGCTTTGGCTTTCTGCTCCCTTCCCACAGAAATCTGGATGCCGCTGCATCTTGTGACCTTCTCCACCCTCCAAACCTCTGCCAGGTCTGCTCGGGGACTCCCTTGGTGCTCAGCAGGAGGGAGCCACAGCCCTGTCCTCCACCCCCAAACCCCTTCCTGGGGCTGACTCTGCTGCTCCTCCCCTGCTGACACACACCTGCCTGGCCTTCCCCCAGCTCCTGAAGTCTTCCCCAAGCCCTCTGAGGATAACTTCAACCGTTTCTCACAAAGTATGGTAGTTCTAACCAGCAAGTCTCGTGCCAACCATCCCCTGAGGACAAGCAGAGGGTTCCCAGCCCCAGCAGCCAGGCCAGGAGCACGGGAGGCCAGTCCCTGCCCCACAGGAGCACGGCTGAGGGTGCCAACCTGCTCCCCTCCTGCTGGGTGCCCAGGCAGAGCATCCCTCCCCCAGCCCGAGCAGAAGGAAAAAAATAAAAATGGATGAAAAATCGAAAGGAAGAAAAACCATCCAAGGAAGTTAATTAGGAACGCGAGGGTGCTGTATCAGCTCCGGCTGTGAGTGCTGGGCGGGTGGGGGATGTCACAGCCCTCGACCTTCTCGCTCCCGGGATCGCCCATCGATCGCCATCGATCGCCTCCTCTGCTGCCTCCATCAGCGCCTGCGGCTCCTGCAGCACGCCCGGGCAGCCTCGGGTCACCTGGGCAGAGAGCCCTGGGCAGAGCCAGCAGGGCAGAGCCAGCAGGGCAGCATCCCCTGGGCAGAGACAGCAGGGCAGAGCAGCCTGGGCAGCGTCCCCATGGCAGTGTTCCTTGGGCANGCACCCTGGTCAGAGCCCCCTGGGCAGAGCCCCCTGGGCAGTGTCCCCATGGCAGTGTCCCTTGGGCAGAGCCCCCTGGGCAGAGCCACCTGGGCAGAGCAGCCCAGGCAGAGCCCCCTGAGCAGATCCAGCAGGGCAGCATCCCCTGGGCAGTGACCACCCTGGTGGGGTGGCAATGGCACCTGGGCAAGGAGGTGGCAGGGGCACCCTCCTGCTGCTCCCACCGGGCACCGCCCCAGGGAGGGCAGCACTAACAGCCCCAGCTTCATCCAGATTTTGCACAGCTCATTTTGATCCCCAGGCTGAAAGAGTGCCCAGCAATATGAGCTGGGAGTGAAAAGACCCAAAAGATCCCCAAAGCGCACACAGGCTGACACCAAACCCGACACACAGAACTCTCTGTAAACACAACAACCTGGAAGGCTTTAACCAGCCACAGCCAAGGACCCTGCTCCCTCCCAGCCCACTGAACCCCCAGAGGCTTCCAGGGAGGACGACAAAGTTGGTCTGGATTTACACAAAGACAAAGGAAAAATTAACCCCCTGCTTATCACCTTCAGGGTCCCCCACACCTGAGATGCAGAGGGACTGTCCCTCCTTTCTCATGAATTCCAGCCCAGGAACACCCTTGGCCCTCATAAAGGCCAGCCAAGAGCCTTGGGAAACAAAAAAAGAAAAGAAATAAATTTCCTTTTTACAGGCTGTAGACCTCACGGCCACTCTTGCCTGCACATCCCTGGGCACCACCAGGCTGGGAGCTGCCACGGGATTGCTGCAGTCCCCAGGCAGAGCACTCTGCTCATCAGCGAAAAAACAAACGACAGGAAATAAAAGTAGCGAAGTAGCAAACACGCAAAGTTTCTCCTAATTGCTCTTTGACGGTAAATGAAAATCGTTGTGGCAACGGGCGCAGCTGATGAGCTGTTTGCTTTCCTCAGAGCCCATGGAAGAGGCAGAACTGTGCTGTGGCAGGGCGGGGATGGATGAGGCAGGGATGGATGGACGGACGGAGGAGCTGGGAGGGCAGCCCAGCCTCACAACCCGCCCGGCAAATCCTCCTGCAGGCGAGGACGGGATGCTGAGCCGCGGTAAGAAGGATAAAGAGGCTTGTCTTTCTTTGTCCCTGGCGCAGAGCTGGCTTCATCACCACGGCTTGCATCGTGCTGATTAGTGACCAGCAAGGAAAGCTAATCAAGGTTATTAGGAAATGTTGTCTTCCCGGGGTGTCGCGGCCGCCTGCGCGGGAGGACTCAGGGCAACGTGGCCCCCACGGCCACCGGCCCCAAAATGCCCCCAGCTGCCTTTTGTCCAGCCCAGGACCAAGAGTGCTGCTGGATCAAGCCCTGCTCAGAGTGAGATGCCACTCCTGGGCCTCCCCTCCGGAGCTCGCCCTGCCCTCTCCTCAGCACTCATTCCCTCCCCACATGCCAGGCGCTCCAGCCCTGCCAGCCAACACAGGGGGTTAAATTCCATAAAGAGGATTTGGTTTTGAGCTTGCAAGACAGAAGATGAGCAAATCCCTTCCCTTGCTCTGGCAGGAATCCTGTGTCTCAGACCCACCAGCCAGGAGAGATTAAGAAAGGAGGAGAGAAAGAAAAAACCCCATCCATCACTTGCTGTCGTGATCTCATCTGAATTTAAGAGCTAAGCTGGGAGGATGCTGGGTCACTGCTTGGGCTGGTGGAGCCCTGCAGACCAGCAGACACCAGAACAGACTGGACAGAGTCTTAGGCTGCACTGCTCAAGGTCAGCAGCAGGGTCAGGGAGCCACGTCCACGCTCCGTGCTTGCTTTCCCTCTGATTTAATTCTGGGCTGTCTGTCTGGGGAGGCCTCTGGCTCTTGTCACATCCTTGCACAGAGCCCCAGCTGCAGTGGGTGCCTCCAGAAATTACTCTCACACGCTGACTGAAGCCCCACAAACCACCCCAAGGTGCAGCAAGCCCCAGATGGCACAAGCCAGGGGCGCTTCCAAGCCCAGCAGCTCAGCCAGGCAGGGCTCTGCTGCCATTTTCATCTTCCATGCAAGGTGCAAAATTAAGAGGCTGAAACTGGGAGCACCACCATCCTCACCGCACTCAGCTCCTGCTGGACAGCCTGATCTCACCCAGCTAGTTTGATTCTACTGAATCTGGTATTTTTTGTGCTCCGAGCAGCTGCAGAGGCTGCTCCAGACATCCCAGCCCAGAGGTGGCTGCTTCTCTGGCTGGGATACAGCAGCCCATGCATGGCCCAGGCACACCAGGCATGCATCAGAGGTGGCTTAAAACATTTATCAGCATCTGGAGATGGATAACGTCCCTGCTGGAGCAGGCTGTGGGAAAGGAGCCTGCGAGGGCACCGTGGGAGAACCTCCCCATTACCCAGCATTCAAAAAGCCTCCACCTGCTCGGCACGTCGCTTTGTATTTTACTTTAAACCAACAGAAGGGCTTTTTCTGACAAGCTGCTGAGATCATCTCGGTGTCTTTGTAGCAGTCAATCATCAGAAGGATCAGGCAGGGAGATTTTTCCCGAGGAGGCTGGCTGAGCGTTCCCGGCGATGTCTTTGCAGTGCCATGAATTAAACATGCAATAATATTTCCCGGGCAGGTGGGGACCATCCACAAGCTGTGCCTGGCCGGGGAGGAAGGTGCTGTTTGTCCTCCATTTCCAGAGCAGAGCACTGCCTCACAACAGCAGATTCTTTCCCTCGTGCTGGGCAGGAGCTGCCCCTCGAGCGGGAGGGACTCGTCCACCCTCGGGGGCACCGAGCCAAACAGCAACGGCTCCAACCACAGATCTCTCCCTGGGACACGCAGAAGCCACCATATTGCAGAAAATGGCTTTGCTGTCACTGCGCCATCTGGAGCCGCCGGGAAATGCAACTCTTCTGTCCCCATCCATCACCGAAGGGAGAAATCTGCTGTCCCCTGAAAGGCAAAACTTCCAGCTTTGTCCTGGGGCTGGGGAGAGGATGGGGGTGAATGGGAGCTGAGCCCCCCAGCGCCTCTGGGATTTATAACACCTCTACCCACCTCTCTCTGCCTCTGGGAGCCGACTCACAGTGACCCCCTCAGGATCCCAGGGTGGTTTGGGTTGGGAGGGACCTTAAAGATCCTCCTGTCCCCATCCCCTGCCACGGGCAGGGACACCTTCCAGCAGAAGGTGGAACCATCCCAGCTCAGACCTGCTGGCAGCACTCAGGGGTTCCCACCTCGCTGGAGAGCAGCAGTTTCCTGCAGTTAAATCTCCCAAAAAACCAGATTAAATGAAAAGCCTCCATCCCATCCCTTCCACCAGGAGCTGGGCATGGCGTGGCTGGTCCGGAGGGGCTGCTTGCAGCATCTCTGCTGGGAGGACACTGCTGGTGCCCCATGGGAGAGGCTGAGCGGGGCTGAGGCAGCAGTGGGGCCACAGGGAGCAGCCAGGGATGGGAACTGCACCACTGCAGGTTTTCAGGAAGGCCAGGCATGCATCTGCCTCCAACGGCTTCCAAAGGCATGGTGCTGCCTTGGGCCAGCGAGAGGGACTAATTGACCTTCCAACCTCCCTCCTGTTGTTACTTTCTGTGATTTTTAACAACCTCTCTGAACGGTTCATTTATCCTGAGCGCATTCCTGCTGCATCCTGCTCATCAGCCAGCTGTGAGCACCTTTCCTGTGAGAGGGCAAAGCTACTGCAGGTTCACCGATGGACCCAGCACGGGGCAGGGCCTGGGGGGAGCCCCAAACAACTCTTGCTGAAAGAATATTATTAAGAAGCATCTTAAATCCCTCAACTTCAGTCCTGTTTACTGGCCCGAATCAAGCCCAGGCCCTGCAGGTGATACCTCGTGGCCAGGGTGCTCTTGCCTGGAAGGGGTCAGTGATTCCAGCAACAAGGACACCAATTAAAGCTTTTAACGATGCAAGCCCAGGACCTTGCAGAGCCCTGAGCAGCCTGTGCCCAGAGCTCTCTCTGCTAATAACCCTGTGCCGCGGCCGAGCGCTGGGTGCTGGGCTGCCTGAAATATTTATGACAATCAGGGATTGCTGCTTTCCTCCCCGTAATGAAGCCCCCACACGCTCCCTCCCCAGCACAAGGCTGAGAGTGCCTGTCACGGCCCAGTCTCCTCCCAGTGCCTCCAAGAGCATCAGTACAACTCTGGAGCAGCGAGGCAGGGTGCCAGGGAGGGATTTTATTTTGTTTTTAAAGCCTCCCCCCAGCCCTTTCCCACTACAGCCTCGGCTCGAGTTCTCTCGTTAATCTAATTGTTCTCCTAATGAAGATCTGCAATTCCTCAAACATTAATTACCAACGGCAGCAGCAGCAGCAGCTGTGGAACAAGAGCTCCCTGTTCCTAATAATACGCTTCACACTTTCGCCTGCCACAGCTCAATTTAGCTTTGCGTGATTTGGCTGGGGGCAGATAAATAATATTCCAGCTATGGGGCTCAGCAGACAAACCCAGGAGGAGGCAAAGCTCTCCCCACAACCTGGAGCACAGCAGGTCCTCAGCTGGCTCTAAAAAAAAAATAAAAATCCCTGTTTTGTTCCACCTGCAGCTCTGTCATGGCATCCACGGGCTGGGCCACAGCCCAAACCCTGGGAGAGAGGGAGGGAGGGAGAAGTTCTACATCCCCATCCTCATCCTCATCTCTGCCCACGTGCTGAGCACCACGGCAGCACAAACGAAACAGCGAGGAGCTGAGAGCCCGGGCAGGGAGGGAACAAGCAGCAGGGGCTGGGCTGGGGCACCAGGAATGAGTCAGGGGCTGGAGGAGGAGAGAAGAGGGAGAGCAGCCGAGGCACGGCCAAGCTCCAGCCATCATTTGTTTCACACACGGTAAAATGGAAAAGAAATGAAGGGGAAGGTCGGTGGGCAAGAAAATAAAAGAAAAGTGGGAAAGAAATGAAAGGGAAGGTTTGGGAAACTCCAAAGCCGTGGCTGCTCCAGCCCTGGCAGTGTTCAAGGCCAGGTTGGACAGGCTTGGAGCAGCCCGGGGTGGTGGAAAGGGTCCCTGCCCATGGCAGGGGGATGGAATGGGATGGGCTTTAAGGTCCTGCCAAGCCAAACCACTCTGTGATCCTATGATTTTGGGGGGTAGCTGATCTCTTCCACGCCCCTGTTCCACCGTGATCCGTAACACAGCAATGGAAAAACACTGCTCGTGTTCGCTGGAGTCAACCCCTTCCCATCCATCCACGCCTCCAGCCCAAGGGCACGAGGGGGGAGCGGGCAGGGAGCCGTGCCCAGGCAGAGGAGAGCTGCCAGGCAGGTCCCACCTTACAAAAGAGGCTCAAAAGCACGGGTTAGGAGAAGCAGCTGGAACGAGAGGAGCCAGGAAAGGCTGTGGCAGCCCCTCTCGCCAGCGCCGCGCCGCCAAAAATACACAAGGGGAACAAAACAACGCGCACGCAACACAAAAAAAAGGCCCACAAGAGTTTTCAATGACAAAAGCAAACAAATAGATTTGTGAATAAATATTGATTTGACAGGAAGTGAGACAAACCCTTCCAAAAACACTCGCTGGCAGCGGGTCCCTCTCCCTGCACAATGAGCAGTCGTCATCATTTCCTGGGTGCCTCTCTCTGCATGGTCGGCAGCTTCAGCTGCTCTGCAAGGTTTTGCTTTCTGGGGGTTTTTGGTCTCCTGGAACATCTTGAGAGATCCCACAGAGAAATAAACGCAGAGCCTAAGGAGCCAGGGCTGGGCAAAGGGAGCAGCACATTGAGCAAAACCCCCACTATTCACCCTGACACCTCTCCAGAGGTGGCCACTGAATTCTCCCCAGCACCACAGGCTCAGCTTGGGCTAAGGGAGCCACGTTCCCTTCAGCCAAAGCTCAGGGCTGAGTCAGACCCAGAGTCAGAGGGCGATGGGATGCTGCTTCACTGGCTTCTTCCTGACCACAAACACATCTGCACACACCTAGATCCTACCCAGACACACACACACACACACACGCAGGCCTTTCATCCCGGGAAAACCCCCACAGCAACGGTGCTTTGCAAAAATTAATTAACGTGCCCATGCGGGGAATTTCAAGAGTCGGTTCCCACTACAAAGCAGGCGTGTCTGGGGGAGATGGGTGGGAGAGATGGGCACTGCTTCTTCGATGGCAGCACTGGGATGGTCCCAGAGGCAGGGAGCTGCCCTGCAGAACCCTTTGCACCCTGCTGGTGAAGGTCCTGCAGCCCCCCCAGAGCTGCACTGCTGCAGCAGAAAGCGCCAAGGCCAGCACTGCTCATCTCTGGTGGTTTCCCACTCAATTCCCAGCCTGGCTCTGCTTGTGGAATCCAACTGAGGGATCAAGGTGGCAGATTTCACCTGATTCACCCCCAGAACCACCACGTCAGGGCATTTCAGGTCACTGCACACTGGCTGGAGATAGAACCCAGCCAAGGTGGAGGTGCTGCATCCCAGAGCTCCCCAGGCACAGGGCAGACACGTGATCCCGGGCTGAGCATCTCAGCATGGATCCTGCACGCTTCCAAAAAAAAAAAAGAAAAAAAAGGGTTTTCTTTGTTCAGCTTCCTCCCAGCACAGAAATCCCAGCGCCGTGAGGGGCCGGTGACGCCGCTCGCAGCTTTCCTGCTCATTTCGTTTTCAATGAGTGAATTAGCAGGCAGCCAGCTGACTTGAACATCCCCTTATCTCTGCACCAAGCTCGCTGCCGAGGATTTGCATAATTTTAATCTTTCCCACCAATGAGCATGAAAAAATTAGTTTTCCACTATTTTATCTTCTATTTGTGTTCAATATACAGAGCTGGCGGCTTCGCTCCGTGTATTTATACTGGGAACCGTGAGGAAGAGGAGGGGGAAATCCCCCACCTCCAGCACGCGTGGAGGGTTAAACTGGAGGATGGAGGCTCCTCCTCTGCAAAACTGCTCCACAAACTGCAGCTGCAGATGGATTTGAAGCCCAAATTCTCTTATCCAGTCCCTCTCCTATCTCCCAACAGCTCCAGCTGTCGGGCTTCCTCCCATCATCAAGACCTTTGGTTGCCCTCTCAAGCAAAGAGTTTGCTGGACTCACCCCAGATACAGGCTCCAGATCCCAAGAACATCAGGACTCCAGGGACAGGGTGGGAAGTGCTTGAAAAATGAGGTCCCAGCTGGAGGAACCTCCTTGTGCAATCACACCGACGTGGGGACACGCAGAGAATTGCCAACGCAGAGCTTCGGGGGGTTTTTAATTAAAGAAAAGCACACCCCAAATATTAAGCTTGTCTGGGTTATTAAAAGAAGGCACTGAAAAGAAAATGGTCCTGCTTCACCCTTTGTGCTGCAGCACAAGAACATCATTTTGGGCAGCACACGGAGAGGCCCATAGGCTACATCGTGCACTTCTGGATGACAGCTGGACACCAAGGCTGCTCTGAAGGAAAAGGAAATGCAGAGAAAACCGAGGCTCTCCTTGCAGGTTCCCCACTCATGAGCAGGGTGGAAGGTACAAACACTCTTTAAATGTCTTTCCTGCCTGTGGAGCCAGGTGCAGGTTGGGGCACACCCCAGCCAAAGGCAGGGGCACAACTCCACCACCTCCAGAAAACCTGCACTGGCTATTGCACCCAGGTGTTGCAAAATGTGGAATATGTAAAATTTTACTTAAGTAAGAATGTTCTTTGATGTTTGGCCTTTGTATACTTTCAAGCCTAATCAACAAAAAGAGATTTAATCCATGGAAGAGAGTAACAAACAAGCTCCAAGTGATATCCAGGTGCTAGAAAGGCGAATTACTTGTTGGTAGAATTGCCTTGTTAAAGTTTAGGGCTGGACATGCTCCCCATGATCCCAGACCTAGAGGGAGGTTAACAAAGCTTGGAAAGAAGGATGCACCACTGATAATGGAGGCAAAGAATGCAGAATTTACAGGCCACAAGGACATCTGGCAGGACTCCAAAGATAAGGAGGAAACTAATAAAGCCCAGTCAGCAATTGTGCTGAAATCAGCTCCGAGTGGATAAAAGGTAATTCCAGCGGGGACAGATCGCAAGAATGATTTTGGTGGACAACACAGGGAGGGCCCAAGGGTGGCTCTGCCACCAAAATTCAGGGGTTAATGGCAGTGGGGTGACTCACAGGACTGGTCCCCACCTTTATGGGGCTGTGGGAGCCCCATGAGCGCCAAGCAGGGGACAGGGGTGCAGTGTTAGGGGCAGCATCCAGCACTCCAAGGAGCCCCTTTCTCCCTCCCTCACCCTGCACCCCTTCCCACTGATGCTGGACTCCACACAGCCTCTGTCAGCTCATCTGCATCCCGAGGTGCAATTACCTTCCCTGTGTTCTCTACTTATGCTCTGGGAACCATGTAATTCTCGAGACCAAAAACATAATTAAAGAGTCCAAGCGCCTTGGAATGGAGACCTCTCTCCTGCCACCACTCTTATCTTCTCTAAAAATACCCCGGCACGGCATCCCCGTGCCAGGGTCAGCTCGCAGCAGGGCTGAGCCGTGGCAAGAGGAGCAGCCCTGCTGTGCTGGGTGTCCTGCGAGGGGAATGCACCCCAATGTTCCCACTCTGGCCCAAGAAGGGGCTGCCCCAACGGGAACCAGCTTTGCTGCCACTGGGGTTCCCGGGGTCGCCCGTGCAAGGAAAGGTTAATTCAGATTTACCTTCTAATGCGCTTTATCTAACCAATTCTAAAGCCTCGGGTGGACAGACTAATTGAGAATTAAGGGACTTTGATGATCACTGCTGTCCCAGCAGAACTAATCTGGAGTTGCACCCAGTTTGCTCCAAGATAAGTCCAGCTTCCAGACGAGATGGAAAGGCCCAGGGAAACGGAAACTTGCACAGGGGAACATCAGACCCCAAAGACTTTTCCCCAGAAACAACAAATCAAGCTGCGAGTGCAGCCCAGCCCCAGAAGGATTTGAGGATTTAGGAACTTTTTCCAAGGTGCATTTCCCAGGTGCAGGAGGAGGTGCTGATGCCACAGATTTTAGACACAGCTCGATGCTTCTCCAGCCACCAGCAGCCAACGGGGCTCCAAGCACAGCTCTTGGGGTGAGAGAAGCCTGGGCCAAGAGACGTGGCTGGGGAACAGGGGGAAGCTCAGCTCCAAAAAGCACTCGAGGCTCGGCACAGCTCTGGCCTCCCCGTGCCCTGTGGCACCCACACACACCTTTGGGTGTCCCTGGCGTCAGGGAACGCTCCAGAAGGACCCTGCAGCCCGGCACTGCCGTGGGGAGGAACACCAGGGATGGGCACTGCCCAGCACGGCCTCGGACACTGCAGGGACGGGGCACGAGGGCAGCACAGAGCAGCAGGGCTGGGGCTCACGGGTGGCACAGAGCCAGCGGGGCCCGGGAGATGGGGGGGCGATGGGGGATGGAAGATGCAGGAGATGGAAGATGCGGGGGCTGTGAGAGATGGAGTGGAGTGGAGTGGGGATGTGAGGGGATGGGCATGGAGTGATAGGGCAAGTGGGAATGGCTCCAAGCTGGAAGAGGATGAATTTAGGATGAATTTCCTTCCTTTGGGAAGGAATTGTTCCTTGGGAGGGTGGGCAGGGGCTGGGCTGGAATTCCCAGAGCAGCTGTGGCTGTCCCTGGATCCCTGGCAGTGCCCAAGGCCAGGCTGGAGCCCCTGGGACAGTGGGAGGGGTCCCTGCCCATGGATGGGTGGGAATGGGATGGATTTTCCAGTCCTTTCCCACCCACACCATTCCATGATTCCAGGACTGTCAGGATAAGGTGTTTATCAGAGCCTGGCCCTGTTTTGGGATGAAGGAGGATAATTCCCACATCACAGAGATGAGAATAAAGAATGGACTGAGCACTGACCTTCTCATCCAGCTGATGACCAAAAAAGTGGAAGCTTTCTTTCCCTTTTTCCCTGGAAACAAAGGAAAAACTATCCCAGATAATTCCTCTTCCTCTCACCTTTCCCTGACATTTATTTGACCATCCCAGGGGTTTTTTTGCAGTGCCCAGAGTCACTCTGTGGGAGCCAGGGCTGCAGCCC
>VWZN01010103.1:146230-163574 GCA_013396955.1 Regulus satrapa | reverse complement strand
ACAATTGCCACATGAAGGGTTAGATAGTTTTGTTCATTTAAAAAAAAAAAAAAATTAAAAAAATCCCAGTTTGGTTTGAAATCCCTTCTCGTTCCTGCTTGGCTGGGGCTCTGGGGTCGGCGGAGAGGAGCCCGCTGGAACTGGGTTGTTTTTTTATACTTTGAGGGGTTCGATTTTACCATTAAGTGTCTGATTCATCTGTTCCTGCCTGCTGGAGCCCAGCCCAGCCTGGCAGTTAATCCTTGCCCTGGGAGACATTTTAGGGCCATTTTGCACCGCCACGGACCCCTGTGTGTATGCCCAAGAGGGAAACCCACGCCCGTGCACAGAAATAACCCCACAGGGCACGCAGGTGAGCTGGGATGCAGGAAACCTGCTGGGGTGGGGCTGCACAGATCCCCATTCCCGTGTAAAAAGCACCATTCAAGTGCTGGAGGACCTGGCACCTCTTGGCACAGCCCTGGGCACCTGAGCTGGTGGCCACCAGCAGCCCAAGATGCACAGGTTTAACAAATCCAGGATTAAGGACATGAAGGTGCTGGAGCATGTCCAGAGCAAGGAGAGGAGCTGGGAAGGGGCTGGAGCATCAGGAGAGGCTGAGGGAGCTGGGGAAGGGGCTCAGAAGGAGAAAAGGGGGCTCAGGGGGGCCCTTCTGGCTCTGCCCAACTCCCTGACAGGAGGGGACAGCCAGAGGTGTCGGGCTGTGCTGCCAGGGAACAGCCTCAAGTTGTGCCAGGAGAGGGTCAGGTCGCTTCACCCAAAGGGTGGTCAGGCACTGGCACAGCTGCCCAGGGCAGTGCTGGAGTCCCCATCCCTGGAGGGATTTAAAAGCCGTGTGGAGGTGGCACTTGGGGACACTTGGGTCAGCGGGACCTCGGCAGCGCCGGGGGAACGGATGGACTCGCTGATCTCAGAGGGCTTTTCCAACCTCAAAACTGCCACCATTCTAAGCCGCCAACAGATGATACAACGGTGCCTCAAAGTGACTTGGCAGTGACTCCTCCAGGAGTCAGTTTGTGGCTGGCCCGAGGCAGGGCTGAAGGAGCTCCGGGTCACACCTCCAGCTCCCACCACTCCAGCCACACACCCCCCTCCTCAGTGGCACCAGGGCTGCTGCAAACCCCGGCAGAAGAGGCAGAAGGGTCCCTGGCGATGCAGCAGACGCACATGTGATGAGGGGGATTTTTTTCTGTACTCCATTTTGGGACAAAAATCACTGCAGGACCACGAAAGGCTCGGCGTGCACAGACCAGTGGCCAGCGGGACTGGCACAGCTCCCCTCCATCAGAACAGGGACGTGGGGTCCCTGTCCCCCCCAAGATTTCACAGCTACTTTACAAACCAGAAACAAAAAGTTAATGGTGTGGGCTTGACCACATATTTTCCAGGGGCTCTGGGAGACCGGCTCTCCACAAGCCGGCTAACACACACTCTTTTCATTCAGAGCT
Organism: Regulus satrapa; assembly: GCA_013396955.1. Taxonomy (NCBI): domain Eukaryota; kingdom Metazoa; phylum Chordata; class Aves; order Passeriformes; family Regulidae; genus Regulus; species Regulus satrapa. The sequence continues at coordinate 162,126 of VWZN01010103.1, read as the reverse complement.
TTAAATACCCAATTGTGTCTGTTTTCAGCACGCTCATTTTTAGCATTTTAATGATATGGTCCCCGGCTTTCACCCTCCTTGGATTGGCCCCAGCGTGGTTTTTTGGTGGGTTTTTTTTTTTTTTCCCCCCCCCCCCTTCTTTTTAACATCTTGCAGAGCGAGAGGGGAAAGGGAAGAGGGTTAGCAAGAGGTCACACATTTCTCCTAACCCAAGTGTTTTTGCAGCAGGCAGGGGGTCCTGCTGGGGACAAAGCCAGAGCAGCCCCTAGGGCTGTGTGTTGTCCAGGGACAGACAGTGACAGCAGCGCCCTGGCACGGCCCAAACCTCACTCAGCACAGCCAGCACGGAAGGAACAGTGGGATTTGCCACTGCAAACCCTTTCCCTCCTTCCCCTGCGGACAGAGCTTTGCAGGGTCCCCTGGCAGGGTTTGGCTTGGCCACCCTGCTCTCCTCAGGGCCGGGCAGGAGATCCCACCCGCAAACAGGACCTGGGTTGGCTCTGCGTGTGACCCAGCAAAGCTGCTCGGGGCCAGGCTGGGCTGCAGCATCCACGCCCTAAAGCTGCTGGAGCGCTCTGCACGCTGCCAGGAGAGCCAGGGAGGCAGCACCAAACCTCCCCGGGCCCACCTTCCCCAGGCACACCCAGCCCCGCTCCCTCCTGGACGCGCCGCTGTCAGCCAGCCCCAGGGATGTGCTCTGCTGTCCCCAGCACATCCAGGGATGTCCCCATGTGTGGAGCCACATCCCTACCGAGCACCTTCACAGGGCGCTTCAGCATCAGCCGCTCGGAGGATTTTTTTTTTTTTAATATTTTTTTTTTTTTTATTTTTTTTTTTTTTATTTTTTTTTTTTTTATTTTTTTTTTTTTTATTTTTTTTTTTTTTATTTTTTTTTTTTTTATTTTTTTTTTTTTTATTTTTTTTTTTTTTTCCCCCCGCCGAGTAATATCGAAATGATATTTATTAAATTTGCTCTCTAAGTCCCTCAATCTGCTCCATAATACAGTGAATCTGCGAGGTGGTTTCACTGATCCCGCCTCAATGAGACCAGATTAACACAGATGATCCTGGCTTTGCGGCTCCCTCGGCCCGGGGAGGGTCAGAGGTTGTGCAGAAAGGCAAAACCCGCTGGCAGCGTGGAGCCGGAGGAAGCCACGTGGCCCTGGAAAATGATTTCCGAGGTTAATTCCAGGTGGGAAGGAGGGAGCGCTGCGCGTGGATGGAAAACCCGTTTGCCTCTGTTCCAGCCTCTCTTGCTCTTATCTCCCTCCTCAAGCATTGATTGCACCTGCCCCCACCCCGCTCCCCAGCACGACGCCCATTAAATCTCAAATCAGCTCCAGAAAGGTTCATCAGATCCATTATCTCTGCATTCAGCTAAATTATGAAAATCATTAAGATAAGGAGGCATGGAGCCTATTAGTTTCCTGGAGAGGATGCTTTACAATTCTTTTCCTTCTGCTTCCACATTTAATTACCTTAAGTTTCACAGTATTTAATTCCATTTATTAAACCTTTAATACGTAAAAACAAAACAACAATAAAACCCACTGCTTGTCACAGGGCTCGGATCGAGGCAATCCTCCATCCACGCATGGACACTCAGCCGAGCTGGAGCTGTGCTCGTGGGGGATGCATCCACTAATTAAAAAATTAAGGATGTGCCCTGGAGTCCCTGCAAAGGGAAAATGAGCAGTGCCAGCCCAGGGTTCTCCCATGGGCTCCCCCAAGCCAGGCTGGTCCCTGAGCCGGCTGCCAGGAGCTCTGAATAACCCAGAGGGATGACACAAGAAGCAGTGGGATTGTGGAACTCTATTTATTCTTTCCTACAGTGGCGGGAGCAGAGTTCACCTGAGACGCCCCCAGCCCAGGAAGCCCCGGCGGGGACGGTGCTCCTGCAGGTGCAGGGATGCACGCTCGGTTATTTGGGTTATCCTCCTGGACAGATGCTATTTTAGGACACCACAAGCAAGCCCACGGAAACAGCCCAGCCCCACACGCTCCAAGCAAGGTCAACGTGAAGCAGTAGCTGCTCAAACGCTGGCTGCATTTTGCCTTCCCAGAGATGCCACTTAGCAACGCTGGTTCCTGTCAGAGCAGCAGCCATCCATGGCACGCAGGCTGCAGCCCTCACTCTGCTGGGCTGGCTCTGCCAGCTGCACAGGGCAGCTCCTGAAGAGAGCAAACAAAAGCAGAGGCACGGCCAGGGAAGGGCTCGGAGCAGGGGCACCGACCGTGCCACGCACGGAGGGGAAGACGCCCGAGTCCAACCCACCGAGAGCACAGTGCAATTTTTATAAATCCACTCCCTGTGAGCACGCAGACACCCATACACAGCCTCTCCAAACACCTTCCTGCAGGAGATTTCAACATCTGGACGATTTACGGGCAACTGAAATGTTCCACGAGAAGCTGGAGCACCTCGAGCCGTTCCTAAGTGTCCAAGGTCAGGCTGGATGGGGCTTGGAGCAACCTGGTCTAGTGGAAGGTGCTGGGAGTTGGAAAAAACATCATCTTTAAGGTCCCTTCCAACCAACCCAAACCATTCTGTGATTCCGTAATTCAGACGCTTCTCTCCAGCACTCGCACAGCACAATTTCCAAATGCTGCTGCTGCCTTCCAGGCCTGTCCCATCATGCATCCAAACAGGGCTCCACAGCTCCAAGCAGTGCAGTTTCTTCCCGTCGACATCTTCTACAGGATTAAACCTCAAACTTGGCCTGCATTTTGCATTTGGTTTCTAAATCACGAACCGCTCTGGAAAAGTAGCACCAGGAAGAAAAAAACAACTTGCTAAAGTGTTCCCCAGCAGCATATCCACAGACTTTAATATAAAAAAGCTGCTGCTAATTTAAAAAACAAATGTTTAAGCAATCATGCATGTTTATTTAATTTGTCCTTTCTGTGCCAGAGAAGGGCTGGGCTGCTCGCAGTGGCTGCCACACGACATTATCAAGAGGACCCTGCCTGGTGGGATGGGGGCAGCTGGAGGCTCCAGCACAACCCAGAGGCTCCCTTGGAATATTCCAGCCTCGCACCCTGAGGTGAAGACATCTACAGCCCAAGGATGAGCCATTGGTGGCATCCAGAACCTGTAGTTGTGGTTTGGGTTGGAGTGGCCTTTGGGACCACCCAGTTCCACTCCCTGCCAGGCAGGGGCACCTTCCCCTGATACAGCTGGCTCAGGGCTCCACCCTGGAGCCTGGCCCTGAACAGCTCCATCCACGAGGATGGGCATCACCCATCCCAGTTGAGGCCCCATTCCTCCAGAAGCAGAGAAACTGCAGCTCATCTGCCATCACTGCAGGTCAAAGCTTTTGAATTAAAGAGGCCAGGGGGCTGCTCAGCTCGCAAAGAGGGTCCAGAATACACAGAGACGGGCATGGGGAACCCAGAGCCCCCAGATGAACCCAGCTGGAAAGCGCCAGTGGTTTTCACTGGGAACGTGCTGGGCACAGTTCCTGAGAGCCTTGAAAAGCCTGCAAAGACCCAAACCCACCAAAAACTGAGCAGTAACCTCAGGACAGCAACTTTATGGGCAATTTCTCATGTGTCCCACAACATCTGAAAGGACCCAATTTTCAGAGTACAAACGAGAGCCCCGAGCTGCTCCTCTCAATGCTAGAAGGGCTCAGACCTGGACAGCAGAGCACAGTCTCCTCTCGTACCATGGCACTGACAGGAACAGAGATGTTCCAGAGACAGGGTGCACGTGCAGGAACTCAATTTTGCCCATCATTATCACTGGCTTTAACAAATCACTCCTGGGGTTGGCAGGTACTTTATTAATTTCTCCCCCATGCAGCATCAAGGATGGCTGAGGAAATCCAGTGGCCCGTTGATTTCTTTGCCTTCCTGGCCCAGAAGAACTCTTTGCTTATTTTTAAGCAGCAGAATGCACCAAATCCTCAGATCGAGGCAAGAGAGCTGGGAGGAGATGCCCCACACATCCACGGCACAAGCACCTGGACAGAAGATTCCCACCTCATCCTCTGCACGGGGAAAACGCCAGGCCCAAGTCTTCCACTTGCCCTTCAGACATGGGGACACTGAACAGAGGGATTTTTCACTCCTAACAGGTTCCTCCTGACAGATTCACTGCCCGCCCTGCCGGAGCTCTGCCCTGCTTGAAGTGCAGGGAGGTTTTGGGCGCCTTAACCTCCAACACACACCCTGGCCTAGGACTTTTCTGTGCCATCCCTCTGAGGCTGGCAGCAAGCTGGGGCCAGCCTAGGTGCCCACGTCCCTCTCGGAGCTGCAGCTGCTCCCAGCCCCAGCGCCGTGGCTGCTCACGTGGGAGGATCCAGGATGCGCCGGGCGCCTTCCCCTGGGATCGCTCCGAGCAGCAGCTGATGCACTCGTGCAGCCAAAACCCCCAGCAGCCCTCCCCAGGAAAAGGCCACGGGGGCTGTTGGGGGTGTTTGGGTGGTGATGTCCTGGGGGCTGCACGTGTGAGAGAGAGCAGAGGGAGAGCCCAGCCCAAGGACAAGCGCAGCACAGGATGCTGCCTGCACAGCTCAGCCTCAGTCCCCAAAAGCAGGAAGGGGCTGCTCAACTCACACAGCCCCAGCAGACATCACACGAGGCAGCTTCGCCGTCTCCATCCCGTAAGGCCCCTGCCGATGACCTTTATTTGTGTTTTCTAAAGCGCCATCTCCATTCCTTGTGGTTACTGAGAGTGTTTTCCATATGAGCAGCACTGGAGAGTCTCCCAGAGCCTGCAGCCACCCCACACTGGAGCCTGCCGAGCAGCCAAGCGAGACCTGCAAAACCCCAACGCGGGCTGGAAGCTGCCACGAGCACCACGTGGGCAGAAATGGATCTGCAGAGGACGGCACAAAACCTCAGCCGGGGCAAGGCCGGGCTCGGGAAGGCGGCGTGGACGAAAGGAGCTGCAGCAGCAACGTGCCACAGCCCCGGGGACACCGGGACAGAGTGGGAACGGCAGCCCCGGTGCTGCCAGCACTGCTGGGCTGCTGCAGGTGCCCAGAGCCTCCAGGCAGTGGCTGCTGGCAGCCCCTGGGCACGGAGCTGCTCTCCACAGGCAGCTGGCTGTCCCTTCATGGAGAGCCTTCTTTGTTTCCTCTCTTTAGAGAAAAGGAAAAGGCGAGGGAAGCAACAGTGCCGTTTTCCAGGCACCCAGGACTCCTCGTGCCCAAGCCCAGAGTGGAGTTCAACTGGATGAAACCTGACCAGAGCTCTCCAGCAGAGCCTGACAGCAGAAGGAATCCTTTGGGGATGACAGAAGGGCCTGGGGGCGCATCCTTCCCCTGCCTCCACACCGTAAATAACAGCTCCTCACCCGGGCAGCAGGCTGGGCACTGCCCCTGGCCCGGGCAGCGCTGTGGGCAGGGGCACAGGCTGGCTCCTGCCTCCCCCCGGGCTCAGCTGTGTGCAGACACGCCGCAGCAGAGCGAGCCCAGCGCTGCCAGCGCCGCCCTGTCCCGGCACGCCCGCGCCGTGGGTCCTCCTTGCAGCGAGAAGGGAGAGCTCGGAGAACCTTCCAGAACCTAAAAGGGCTGCAGGAGAGCTGGGGAAGGACTTTGGAGGACAAGGGGGAATGGCTCCCACTGCCAGAGGATGGGATATTGGGCAGGAATTTCTCCCTGGGAGGGTGGGCAGGCCCTGGCACAGGGTGCCCAGAGCAGTGGATCCCTGGGAGTGTCCAAGGCCAGGCTGGACACTGGGGCTGGAGCAGCCTGGGACAGTGGGAGGTGTCCCTGCCATGGCAGGGCTGGCACTGGATGGGCTTTGAGGTCCTTTCCAAACCCAAACTCCACGACTGACCTTGCCCCATCTCTTCCCTCCAAAAGGGCCTCCAGAAAGGCACTGCTGGAAACGCAGCAAATATTCCACAGCTGGTAACACCCCTCCCTGTTCCTCGTGTCCCAGACACACTTTCACTCCTCTTCCCACCATCCCACCGGCTGCCAGCTGCAGAGGGGCCCTGCCAGCTGACAGATGAAGCTGCAGGTTAACAAATCCAATTTGTCAGAGACAAAAAGCCAAAGCATTTCATTTCTCCTGGCTTCTTCTTTTTTTTTTTCTTTCCCCCCATAAAATTGCTCAGACATTCAAGACTTGAAATGTCACCATGTCAGTTGGTGGCAGCTGAGGGCACAGAGCTGGAAAGGTCGGGAGAAGCTCTCCAAGAGTCACCCCTGCTCAGTTTGAAGGGAACAGGGCAGACAGGGCCACTGTGACTGCTGGGGACAGCAGGAGGCCACCAGCCCACACACAGACCAGTGCTCCCAGTCAGCTCTCAGCAGAGCACAGGGGGATGCTGATGCCCAGTGCCAGGCCATGAGCACCCACTGATGGCTGCAAACAATCCTCTTTGGCTTTCCTTGACCCCCAAACTCCCTCCATCACAGCTGGGACCATCGCTCCTCCCCGAGCTCGGGTTAACAAAGCCAAAGTGTTTTCCCCACCACCCCTCAGGGCATCTCCCACCAGCGCAGGACACAGGGGCAGACTGGGAGGCGAGGCAGATCCCCACCAGTGTCCCAGCAGGAGCTGGGAAAGCTCCAGCAGGTGCCACGGAGCAGCCAGCAGCACTTTGCCCTAAGCTCTGTCTCTCCCCGGTGAGACTCGGAGCAGGGATGTCCCCAAGGGCTCCTGCTGGGTTATCCCAGAGCTCAGGGCACCCTGGCCCCAGTGCCGAGGGACCCAAAAGCTGTGTGGGCATGGCCAGGGCCCGTCACAGAGGGCCACGGGCACAGCCAGGGCTGTGTTCCCCACAGCACACGGGGCAGGGAGCGGGCCCGGGCACCCCTCCAGCCCACAGGAACCCGAGACCTCCCTGGAGGGTGCATTTACTGCTGGGAACATACAGTTACAGCCCCGAGCTGAGGCAGAACAGGACACCCCAGGGCCTGGGGCCCAGCTATGCCACCGATGAGAGGGCCTGGAAATGAAAAGGGGTGGCGTTGGTGGTGTCCATCTGAGCCACCGAGGCCCCTGGCAGCAGCCTCAGCAGACAGTGGCAGGAGTCTGGGGGAACATGAGCTGCTGCAGGATTCTGTGTCAGCCCCAGCCTTCCCAGGCTGGAGCCTCCCAGCTGCCCAGAGGCTGATGGTGACCTCTGCTCACAGCCAGCCCCAGCAGCAGCACCTCCCATCCCTCCCTCGGGCTCTGGGCAGTACCCAAAGCACAACCACACGATGCCAGAGCCCACGCTGGGACTGCCCCAAAATCCCAGAGCACAGCGGGTACCAGGCAGGGAGAGCAAAAGCTGCTTCCCACGCTGGGCTGCACAGCTCCTGGTGCCAGCACGGGGAAAGGCTCTGCCTTCTGTGCCCAGGGCGATGCTCCAGCCTGCCTCTCGGGCACAGGGGCAAGCAGAACCTGAGGGAAGCAGCAGCGGGTGACCAGGAGCAGGGAGCTGGGCTCGAGCCTCGGCAGCAGCCGCCACAACACCCACGGGGGACATTCCGTAGGAACAGGGGCAGGATGGAGCCAGCACTCCCCCGAGGCAGCCCCAGAGCTCAGGGCTCCCCCCGTGCTGCTCCTGGAGGGGGTGGCCGTGGCACGGAAGCAGCTGGCACCGAGCTGAGCAGGGGGCCACGTGTCCCCTGCAGCACGGGCTGTTCCCATCCTGCCACCGCCTCCTCCCCGGCAGCGTGTCCCACGCACCCGTCTGCTGCTCCATCCTCCCCTCAGCCCATCCCACCTGTCCCAAAGCTTTCCCAGGAGCCCCCAGGCCTTCCCTCGGCAGCGGCGTGGGCTTTGCAGGCTCCTGCCAAAGCACACTTCCAAAGGCTCCGAGATGCTGGAGGGTCCCTTTCGGCTTGGGGGCGTTTTCAGGTGCCCAGGGGGAACCTCTGCCCTGCACTCCCATCATCCAGAGGCAGAGGTGCACACACAGCTGGAATGGGATGGACAGACAGGGCTCCGGGCGGTGCCAGCACTTCTGGCACTGCCTTGGCAGAGGGGTGCTGAGCAGCACACTCTTCTTGTAGCTTCAAAAAGCCCAAGCCCAAAAATTATTTACATAGGCAAGATTTCCTGATATGGGGCTTTTTCACTCCTAAAGGACTACTCAGAAAAAAAAAAAAAAAAAAAAAAGGGTTGAAAAAAAAGTGACTTCCAAAGAAAATCCAAGTTGAAAGCCTTGCTTTGATTTTATTTTAAGATTAAAGCTCTCTGCAGAGTGTTCTAGGGCCCTGATGTGAGGACCACAAGCTCCTCTGATACTTCCTAGAAAAAACTTGCAATTGAGCCACCCATAAATGCTCCTCATGAGAAGGTTCAGAGGGCCTGGAGGAGAACAAGGCTCTCAGGGGACACGGTGCCCAGGACACTGCCAGGCTGCCCTGCTGGCTGCAGGAGGCAGAATGCAGGATGAAAAACGGGGCCATGGATAAGGGACCCAGCTCGCTCAGACACTGGAAAGCGTCGAGGGTAAGTCAAGAACAAAGCAGTGGGATGGGAGATCCGGTTACACGACAGCACAGCCTAATTACAGCCTGGCTCTGCTGGGTCAGAGGAGAGAAATCCAAGCCTACGTGCTCAGAGACCTGACCTGGCCAGCCCAGCACTGGGGACAGTGGCTCTGGGGCACAGAGCCTCAGGGACAGCCCTCTGTCCTTGCAAAGAGCTCGGCAGGAGAGGCAGGAGCTTCTCCCCAGCTCTCCTTCCTTTCACACCCGGCAGCGGGAAGCGCTCGAGCACACGGAGCTCAGCCTGTCTGGGGCACCCCAAGGCAGCAGAGAGAGTCTGGGTGTCCCCAGCACTTCAGCATTTCGTGCCCCCAGCCCCCCTAGATGCAGAGCAGAGACACAGCCACGTCACCCATCCGTGACAAGAGGGGACAGCCCAGTCACAGCAGCACGGGACACGGGGGCGATGCCCCAGGTGGGTCACACAGGGAAGACCCTGCCAGCTGAAAACACAGTGAAAACTGCATGTCTTCTCTTCAGCCCTTCCTCATTACTCCTCAGCCAGCCCAAATCCCAGCTCCTTGCCAGAGCAGAAGCCCAAGGTGCCCACGTGGGCTCCCCTCGGCACGCTCCCGAGGCAGCCGGGACGAGAAGCCTCAGCTGCGAGGGCCACGAAGGATTTCATTCACCTTTCTCTCTTACTTCTAAGAAACACTTCAGTTCCTCCCACCTGCCTTCTTTTCCTCTTTTCAAAGGAACCTTTCAGGTATTTTTAGCTCGGCACGTCTCAGCGCTGCCGGATGGGTGCCATCCCCCGCGTCACCTCCGCCGGCAGGAGAAGCAAAGGGATGCTCCTGTTCTCCACACCTCTGGGGCAGCTGCTCAGCCTGGGGAGGGGGGGTTTCAGGTCGCTTTCGAAAGGGAGGACTGGATAAAGCATGGAAGCTGTCGTCCCACTGCTGGGGAGCGGACGCTGAGGGCACAGCAGGTCCGTGGTTATTCCCAGAACAGCCTCAGCCGAATCTCCTTACGGGAGCATCAGCACAGCCTTTGGGGCATGGAGTCCATGAGCAGCTCCAGGAGCCAGAAATCCCACAGCTGAGCCTGCTGAAATGAAGGTGCTGAGACATGAAGGTGATGGCTGGAGCTTCGCCCCCATCCCTCCCCAAGGAAAGGGTGGCGAGGGTGGCTCGTGCTCTGCCCTGCACCCAGCTCTGCTCGGTTCAGCCTCAGCCCTTGGGAGTGCCAAGTTGTGCTTTGGGATCCTGGAAAAAATAAAATCTTCTCATCAGCCTGGTGCAACAAGTCCCTCCAGGAAGGAGTTAGCAAGGATCTTGCTTGGCTGCTCTCCTCGGGGCTCTGAGTGCATCCCAAAGCAGAGCCAGGAGTTGCCCGGTGGAGCAGCTGTCAATTCCAGATGGATGGTGCTAGGGGGACTCCAAATCCAGGGATTTTCCTCTTCCAGACAAGTTTTACAAGAGGGCAGAAAAAGGCTGCAAGTCTCAGGACCTGGATGCCAGAAAGGAACAGAGGCGGCAGGAAATCCCAAACCGGCAGAAAATTCAGCTTGTTCTGGATCAAATGCAGAGGAGGCACAAGCAGAGGCAGAGGAAAGCCCTTTCCAGGAGAGCAGCCCAAGAGCTCAGGTCTGTGCGAGGCTTCTGGCGATCCACAACACTTGGATTCTGAAGGTCAGAGCCCTGGAGATGGTCAGGTTCCCCCAGAGGACGATTAGCCAACAACTCTCCCTGAGGAAGCAGAGCAGTCCCAGCAGCACGTGGGACCAGCAGCTGTCACCTCCCACTGCTGCACTGGCAAAAAAAGAAATCCATCCTGGGCACAGCAGATGTCACATCACCCTTGGTCTGGAGTGGGTGGCCGAGCTGGACACGCTGACCCACCTGGCTGAGCCGGACAGGGAGGTGGTCTCACCCCGAGGTCTCACAGTCAGAGCTCGGTGGAAGAGCAGCCTTTGAGGTAAAACCAGATGGATGCTCCCTGTGCCAGCACTGCAGGGACACAGAGGCTGTGCTGGAGCCCCAAATCAGCCTCTTCCCCCAGGATCACACTGAGCTGCTGAGGCTGAGCCCTTCCTGGGATTGTGTTTGGTCCTGTCAGCTCCTCCGCTTGCTCTGGACTGGCAGCGAGGAGGTAAAACCTCCCCTGGCATCTGCTTTGTACCTGGGAGAGCTGCATCCCCTTCTGCTAAAATCCAGCTGGGAGAGAGGCAGGGACTTACCACAGGGTGAAAAAGGCTGCCCAGCACGGGGGGGATTCGCTGGGGTGGTGCCCTGAACCCTCAGCCAGAGACAGGACAGAGGCTGTGCTCAGAAATCCCTGTTGAGTAGCAACAGGGACACCAGGTTATCTCCAATTGCCACCATTTTAGAGCCCTGAACCCAACGGCCACATGTAAATACACCTGGGAAAAACAGATTTGTTTCTTGCTTGATTTATCAGCCAGGGCTGGGAGAGCAGGGACACATCCCTGAGACACCTTCTCCTGGCTCCAGAAATGTGCTCATTATTCCCAGGCTGTGTCTGGCAGGGCACGGATTGCTCTCAGATTGCAGATGCTTATCAGTGAACTATAATAAAGGTGGGACAGTGACACCGAGATGAATATTATATTTCAGGAAAATGTAAATGAAATGATCCATCATGCCCAGCACCACCTCCCTGCCAAGCCCTGCAGCGGGCAGAGCAGCTCCAGGGCTGAGGCTCCACTTTGGAGCCCCACAGTCACCTTGGCCCGGTGCTCCAGAGGAAAAGCAGCCGTGACAGATAAAGAGAAGCACTCTGGATTTCCAAGGGCACATGGAAAAAACATCAACGTGCAACCGGCTGGGTGGCAAGGGAACTACATCCCTCTCCTGTCCAGTGAGACATCCCCGAGCACGTTGGGACAACCCCTGCTCCACTCACGGAGTCCCAACTGAGCACACCCAGAATCAGCAGAGGGCCCAGGGAAATGGGGCAGGACGTGGAGGGGAAGGGTTCTAGAGTGGCTTTTCCTTTAAGTGAAATATTGCCAGTGGCTCAGTGGAAGCAGGAGGTTGGTCCCTCCAGGGAGGAAGCTATCAGAAACCACTCTCCCTCCCAGCATGGCTTGCCCACAATTTGCTACCTGTTGCATTTTACAATCGAGCAGAACACTGCGAGAACGTAAGAGGGCATTAAAAAAAAACCAGAGCGGGCGCAGAGCGTGCAGGGCAGGGACACCGGGAATGCTCCAAGCTGCTGCAATCCAGCCACGGAGGCATTACACATTCATCTGAATTTTAAATACAGAGCATGATGACTGGCATCCTCACAACTGCCACCGCAGCCTCACACTACAGCTTTTATGGTAATTCACAGGGAGTTACCCACAAGGCACCGCAGAGATTTTCTTGGCAGCCATCCTAAACTAATTTTTATAGGTTAGTGTACGGTTATACATAAACGTTTAAGAAAAATAAAATGGCGACTTGGAGGGAAGGACGTGGCTGGGAGGTTCTGGGCTGTGGCAAGTGATGGTCGAGCACAAAATGCCACCGGGCTGAGCTCCACTGCCTGTGTCAGGGCCAGGGGACAGAAACAACCAGCTGGCTCATCACTGCTTTGCACTGGCTACCACGAGACCCAGCCCTCTGCATCAATCCTGCCCCATCAATCCTGCTCTGGGTCCCCAGAGCATCTCTCTGCAGGATGCTGGGGTCAGCCAGGAGGCAGCACCCTGCCTGCTCCCTGCAGTGCCCGGCCCCTCTGCTGGGTGCACCAGCCTGGAGGGGATGGGAATCCCAAGAACAACAACAAGTTGTTGGTAGAAAGCAGAGCACCCTGAGAAATACCCTTCGCAGGATTGTGGGGTGGTTGGGCTTAGAAGAGACCTTAAAGATCATCTCATTCCACCCCGTGCTCCCAGCCGGACACGGCGCTGCCCATCACCTTTGATTCCCACATATCCTGACCGTGCTGGACACGAGAACTTCACGTGCTGAGTGGAAACTGCTGCTCAGCTTCCAGCTACCCTCTGCAGCCAGTGCAGGGAAAGAGCTGAAGCCGCTTCCAGCGAGCAGCAGCACCTCGGGAAACAAAGGAGAGACGCGGCAGCAGGAGGGAAACCTTGAGCAGTGCAAGCCCAGAGCAGCAGCACCCATCTGTGATTCACAGGAACCAGAACGAACACTTGATGATGTCAGAGCTGACGATTAGCTTCAAGAAATGCAAAAAAAACCCCCAACTCCTGCGGATCCTGCTGCACGCACACACGCGTGTCGCAGCACGGAAGCAGAAGGGTCCGTCCGTCGCTGCTGGATCACAACAGCAAAATGGAGGGAAGCACGAGCAAGACTTCCAAGGAAAAAGAAAAAAAAGGCTTTCCGACTTAAATCAGCTGCGGGATTACTCACAATGCCGATTTGGACGCAGGGACACCACGAAGAAAACGATTAAACGCCAGATCAGAGGGAAAGATGGCGAGATTCAACTCCAGCACCACAAAGAGACAAAGCACTGAATTTCCGACGAGGCAGCTGCTTTCCCAGGCCGGGATCGGTGCAGTTGGAGAAGCCACAGGCACCACGTCCCCCCTCTCGTGCTCACTGTGTGCCATCCCAGCTGGCTGCTCCCAGGCAAGGGGCACGGAGAGCGCTCTGCCCCCAGCTTTGTGCCTTCCGCACCCAGAGCACGAGGGAGCCCCGTGGGATTCCACAGCTCCTCGTGTGTCGCTGCCCACAAAGAGGAGAAAGCAGGGGGGGAGAAAATCCTGAAACGGCTTTAGGTAAAGTTAGGGCCACTCTGGAGTGAGGATCAGGTGGATCTTGACTGTGAAGTTTGGATCTGGTGCAAACTCATCCCCTGGTGATGAGTTCATCCCCACCTGCCCGGAGCACAGCGGCAAGTGCAGGACAGCAAATCATCCCCGGAGCCTGAGCAGAGCAGATTTTACCTGCCGTGCTCCTAAGCAGGCTGACCAGAGGAGGCTCCGTGCTCGGAAGGGGACAGTGAGGATCCCCACTATCAGGACACCCCAAGACTGACGCAGAGATGGCAGCAGGAGAGGCAGGAGCCCGGGCACGGAGCTCCCCAGGTACAGATTCACCTGTGAACCCTTCACTCCTCAAACCTCAACGGGGTTCAAAATCCTCCTGGAGAGAGAGAAACCCTTCTTGCAAAAGCCCTGCAGGAGCTGCCACAGGTTGCAAGCCCTGTCCCTGGGCTGGGTGGGGACACCCCAGCTGCTCAGAGGTCACAAACTGCAACCCTCTGGTGTGGGGAAAACCAGCACTGGCAGAGCACCCACCTATGAAATGGGGCTGAAAATGAGGGATTCAGCTGCTGCTGTGCAAAAGCAACCCTGACACGGCAGCAGGAGTGCAGAACTCCAGAAGCTGGGCACAAACAGCCACAGGCTTCCCAACCTAAACCATCCCACAGCTCCGATTTAATCTGATTTATGCAAATGTTAAACCAATTTAGGTGTACACATTGTACGAGTTGCCTGGCCCAGTTTAATTTGATAGGTTTTTAAACCTGTTTAGACAAACTAATATCTGCTGTCTAATCTAGAGCAGCTCTTATTTTGTGCAAATGTTGCCAGGGAACTAGAGCATGGAGGTTCTGATGGATCCTGGTTGTACAACACCGCTCACACTGCGTCAGCCCGAGTGATAGTAATGCACGGAAAACAGGAATGCTAAAATCCCACCTCCCTCAGGGCTGGCTGTGCCCACACAGCAGCGCTCCCAAACCCCACCTGCTGCGCCAGGAGCTGCCATTCCCATTCCCATTCCCATTCCCACTCCCAAAGCCGTGCCCGAAGCTTTACAAAGCGCCGATGTCAGGCAAGGCTGGCACGGCAGGATGGCAAAATCAGGAGATGGTGCAGCCTCGCTTCTCCAGGGCGGGGGGCAGAGGGGCCAGCAGGTCTCAGGGAGAGGGAGAAATCCCATCTCAGGGCTGGCTCCTGCTGTGTCCCCCTCTCCCACGAGCTGGGCTGTCTCACCCTCACGATTCCTTCGGCTCCAGAGCATCCCCGAGCAGCTCGGTGCCGTGCCCAGCCTGTGCCACGCTGCTCCACTCTGCACGTGCTTCCTCCTCACCCCTGGGCATCCATCCTCATCCTCATCCTCCGCAGGGCAGCACCTCTGCCTCCTCCCTGGGCTGTTCCCACACGTTCGTGGGAGGCCAGGAGCCAAGAGGCCGCACAGATTATTTAAAAAAAAAAAAAAATAAATAAAGTTCAAAGAAACCCACACCTCCCAGCCAGCTCCTCGTGGGGTGATGTCAGGAAGGCAACGTGGTTCTGAAAATTCCCTTTTTTTTTTTTTTTTCGGAGGATGCCGGGGCTGCAGGGGAACACGGCCATCTGTGTGTGCAGGACACGCAGCTCGGCACGGGCTCGTCGGATGAGCAAACAATCCGACAGCACGGGCAGCCTTTGCAACAGGAACGCCAAGCCCGATAAATTACCAAGGCACATTCATGATGCCCAAGCCAGGAAAAAAAAAAGAAAAAAAAAAGTCCAAAAGAATTATGTTGGATCAGACCCAGAACTCTAGAGGGTTTATGAGTTGAAAGATGGGGGAAAATAAAAGACAATTTCCAGCTCGCTAGGCTGATGTCGAGGAGGGAAAAAAAAAAAAAAAATCGGTCAAGTTATAAAGAAAATAATCAGAAAGACAGGACAGGAGTAAAAAGAAAGGGCTAGCAAACAGAGCCTGCAGATTGTTCCAGCTTATTGTGTAATAAACTTCGCAGAAAGGAGACTGGTCCGAGCGTTACTACTCCAGGGCTCCCAGGTTGAAAATTGACCACAATTTTTAAAAAGCAATACCCACATAGCCAGAAGCTGCCCAGCCTGACCGCCTCCTTCCACTTGCAAATATAAAAAAAAATATAAAATATATCTCCTGGGGGGCTCTGCCTGTGGAGACACCAGGGCAAAGCCCTGAGCCCACTCCCGCCATCCTCCGCGGGAAGCAAAGAGCGGCGCGGACGGAGGGAAGGGATTACTCGGAGCACAAGTCAGGCCCATTTTTCACGCCGTCGAAGCGATGATATTTAACAGAAGTCATTTACAGATCTCCCTTTTCTTGAGGAGAGAGTTACGAATAAAACGCGTGTTCTTATCATCGCATGTAAGAAGAATTTCAGGCTCAAAGTTCAGCGACCGGGGATTAAAGTCCTTTAGCAGCATTTGTAACGCGGCAGAGTCACCTCTCTCCTCAGCACACGCAGCCGGAGCAGGAGCAGCTCCTGGGGGGTTACTACCTGGAGTAACTCTGCTCGGGGAATGGAGCAGGAGCGGCTCCCGGGTGATTACTACCTGGAGTAACTCTGCTCGGGGAGTGGAGCAGGAGCGGCTCCTGGGGGATTTACTACCTGGAGTAACTCAGGTCAAGGAGCAGAGTAGGAGCAACTCCCCGGGTGTTTACTACCTGGAGTAACTGCTTTGGGAGAGCAGATCAGGAGCAGCTCCCTGGGTGTTTACTACCTGGAGTAACTCTACTTGGGGAGTGGAGCAGGAGC